>JAVJIX010000269.1:442500-480000 GCA_036785185.1 Paratrypauchen microcephalus | reverse complement strand
CCAAAAACCTCGTCCTTCTCCTTCTCTGTCTCCTCCTTAAAACAAATAAGCTGTACATGTTCTGGCTCCGGTACGACAGCAACTTTAGGCGACTTCCGTAAACACTGAGCACGCTCGCTGCACGTGACCTCGTCGTGTTCTCCAAGGTGCATGCGGGACACTTTTGGGGCGTTTAAAGTAGGGATGCACCGATGTGAAAATTTTAGCTGATACCGATATCCGATATTAATGTTGCTGTTCTCGGCCGATAGAGATATTGGCCGATATCGTAGATCACATTTTATACAGACTGAAAATCATGAAAAATTAATTTTTGAATGTCTTCTTTTATTTTCAAAATGTGTTTTGACTCATTTCAATTTTTTTTAAATAATGTAATATATATTATTTTTTTTATAGTGTAACATTGTGTTCTGCGTCCTGATTGGCTAAGGGACCTTTGCCGATTGATGTTATAGATGGGGGGGACCGGGACCAGACTGGAACTAGACCAGGACCAGACAAGGATCAGACCGGGACTAGACCAGGACTAGACCAGGACTAAACGCGGACTAAACCAGGTCTAGACCAGGTCTAAACCAGGTCTAAACCTGGACTGGACCAGGACTAAACCAGGACTAGACCAGGTCTAAACCAGGATTAAACCAGTGCGTGCGGCTCTTTGCCTGGTTTCGTGCGGCTCTTGCGTTCGTTCATGTCGAGGTTTGATGTGCTCGGACTGTGTGCCTCCTCCTCAGGACCGTGGACGCCGTCCCGAGGAGGAGGCACGGTTTGGACACGGGTCTCGTGCTCGCAGCCCCGGGTGGGACGCGCGGTCTTGCGCCGGTCATGCGCCCCCACGCTCCACCATTAATACATTTTGCTGAAAATCTACGAAAGTTTGAGTGTTTTAACGAGAGAGAAATGTGAGAAAACATTAATTCGAGGGATTAGTGTACTGACAAATATCGGTCGTTAATATCAGCCCACTTTTACACATCGGGCCGATACCGATATGTTAAAAATTTGGCAATATCGGCCAATACCGATGTTAATGCCGATATATCGCATCCCTAGTTTAAAGTTCACACTGTAGATCACGTACAAGTCGCATTTAATTGGAAATGTGAACGGCCTCGCAAAAAAATCGGATTTCACAAAAAAATCAGAATTGAGCATTAAGGCCTGCAGTGTAAACGTATCCATACACGATCGACTGACGCTCTGCCTGCGATCGACTGGTTGGGCACCCCTGATCCAAATGATTCTCGTGAAGGTGTGTGGAGTTTCAAAACGCAGTGGAGCACTTCTTGTTTTACCGCATGACATCACGAGGAGTGTTTTCAACCTAAATGTGCAGGTTTGTGTGTTAAACGTGTGTGAATGAAACAAAAAAACACAACTCCAGGTGTTTGTGACGAGGAAACTTTAGAACATCCTATAGATCGAAAAAAAAAGTGTAATACGGAACCTTAGAACGTGTATTATATTTGACTGTTTTAGTCTTTTAGTCTTTTGGTAGACCAGTTTTAGTTCTGGTTTAGTCTTTGGGTAGACCAGTTTTAGTTCTGGTTTAGTCTTTGGGTAGACCAGTTTTAGTTCTGGTTTAGTCTTTGGGTAGACCAGTTTTAGTTCTGGTTTTGTTCTGGTTTAGTCTTTGGGTAGACCAGTTTTAGTTCTGGTTTAGTCTTTGGGTAGACCAGTTTTAGTTCTGGTTTTGTTCTGGTTTAGTCTTTGGGTAGACCAGTTTTAGTTCTGGTTTTGTTCTGGTTTAGTCTTTGGGTAGACCGGTTTTAGTTCTGGTTTAGTTCTGGTTTAGTCTTTGGGTAGACCAGTTTTAGTTCTGGTTTTGTTCTGGTTTAGTCTTTGGGTAGACCGGTTTTAGTTCTGGTTTAGTTCTGGTTTAGTCTTTGGGTAGACCAGTTTTAGTTCTGGTTTTGTTCTGGTTTAGTCTTTGGGTAGACCAGTTTTAGTTCTGGTTTTGTTCTGGTTTAGTCTTTGGGTAGACCAGTTTTAGTTCTGGTTTTGTTCTGGTTTAGTCTTTTGGTAGACCAGTTTTAGTTCTGGTTAAGTCTTTTGGTAGACCAGTTTTAGTTCTGGTTTTGTTCTGGTTTAGCCTTTGGGTAGACCAGTTTTAGTTCTGGTTTAGTTCTGGTTTAGTCTTTGGGTAGACCAGTTTTAGTTCTGGTTTAGTTCTGGTTTAGTCTTTTGGTAGACCGGTTTTTGTTCTGGTTTAGTCTTTGGGTAGACCAGTTTTAGTTCTGGTTTAGTTCTGGTTTAGTCTTTTGGTAGACCAGTTTTAGTTCTGGTTTTGTTCTGGTTTAGTCTTTTGGTAGACCAGTTTTAGTTCTGGTTTTGTTCTGGTTTAGTCTTTTGGTAGACCAGTTTTAGTCCTGGTTAAGTCTTTTGGTAGACTGGTTTTAGTTCTGGTTTAGTCTTTTGGTTGACCAGTTTTAGTTCTGGTTTAGTCTTTTGGTTGACCAGTTTTAGTTCTGGTTTAGTTCTGGTTTAGTCTTGTGGTAGACCAGTTTTAGTTCTGGTTTAGTTCTGGTTTAGTCTTTTGGTAGACCAGTTTTAGTTCTGGTTTAGTTGTGGTTTAGTCTTTTGGTAGACCAGTTTTAGTTCTGGTTTAGTTCAAGTTTAGTCTTTTGATAGACTAGTTTTAGTTCTGGTTTAGTTGTGGTTTAGTCTTTTGGTAGACCAGTTTTAGTTCTGGTTTAGTTCTGGTTTAGCTTTTTGGTAGACCAGTTTTAGTTCTTGTTTAGTGCTGGTTTAGTCTTTTGGTAGACCAGTTTTAGTTCTGGTTTAGTTCTGGTTTAGCTTTTTGGTAGACCAGTTTTAGTTCTGGTTTTGTTCTGGTTTAGTCTTTTGGTAGACCAGTTTTAGTTCTGGTTTAGTTCTGGTTTAGTCTTTTGGTAGACCAGTTTTAGTTCTGGTTTAGTTCTGGTTTAGTCTTTTGGTAGACCAGTTTTAGTTCTGGTTTAGTTCTGGTTTCGTCTTTTGGTAGACCAGTTTTAGTTCTGGTTTGGACTTTTGATAGACCAGTTTTAGTTCTGGTTTAGTTCTGGTTTAGCCTTTTGGTAGACCAGTTTTAGTTCTGGTTTAGTCTTTTGGTAGACCAGTTTTAGTTCTGGTTTAGTTCTGGTTTGGTCTTTTGGTAGACCAGTTTTAGTTCTGGTTTGGTCTTTGGGTAGACCAGTTTTAGTTCTGGTTTAGTTCTAGTTTAGTCTTTTGATAGACTAGTTTTAGTTCTGGTTTAGTTGTGGTTTAGTCTTTTGGTAGACCAGTTTTAGTTCTGGTTTAGTTCTGGTTTAGCTTTTTGGTAGACCAGTTTTAGTTCTTGTTTAGTGCTGGTTTAGTCTTTTGGTAGACCAGTTTTAGTTCTGGTTTGGGCTTTTGATAGACCAGTTTTAGTTCTGGTTTAGTTCTGGTTTAGTCTTTTGGTAGACTGGTTTTAGTTCTGGTTTAGTCTTTTGGTATACCATTTTTAGTTTTTAGTTATCATTTTTAGTTTTTTTAGTTAGTTATTTTACGGTTGTGTTTGCGGCGAACATCTGTGGCACCGTTTTTACAGTCCCTGAAACGCCGCTGCCCCGGTATGAGGACGGTTACGGTAGATTTGTACGATCCTGCCCGGACATAAAGGGCGTATTCTGTCTGGCTGCTTTTGATTCGAGAACAGAGACGAGCTCCTCATGAGTCACAATTAAACACGATCAGCGCATTTTACAAGACCGGAATAAAATGCCAAAAATTATGAAGCAAAACAAGCACTTTTTTCAAACCTGCAGTTAAAGGTGGTGTTTTAAAAGGTGCGCCGTGGAGCGTTTGTGGTGGACGGTCCGCTCTACGTGATCCGGATGTTTTGGTTCATAATTTAAATGAATTTAAATTCCTAAAATGGACTTGTCTTCAAATTTGCTCCTGTAATTTAGACCAGTTTTAGTTCTGGTTTAGTTCTGGTTTAGTCTTTGGGTAGACCAGATTTAGTTCTGGTTTAGTTCTGGTTTAGTCTTTTGGTAGACCAGTTTTAGTTCTGGTTTAGTTCTGGTTTAGTCTTTTGATAGACCAGTTTTAGTTCTGGTTTAGTTCTGGCTTAGTCTTTGGGTAGACCAGATTTAGTTCTGGTTTTGTTCTGGTTTAGTCTATTGGTAGACCAGTTTTAGTTCTGGTTTAGTTCTGGTTTAGTCTTTTGGTAGACCAGATTTAGTTTTGGTTTGGTCTTTTGGTAGACCGGTTTTAGTTCTGGTTTAGTTCTGGTTTAGTCTTTTGGTAGACCAGTTTTAGTTCTGGTTTAGTTCTGGTTTAGTCTTTGGGTAGACCAGTTTTAGTTCTGGTTTAGTTCTGGTTTAGTCTTTGGGTCGACCAGTTTTAGTTCTGGTTTAGTTCTGGTTTAGTCTTTGGATAGATCAGTTTTAGTTCTGGTTTAGTCTTTGGGTAGACCGGTTTTAGTTCTGGTTTAGCCTTTGGGTAGACCAGTTTTAGTTCTGGTTTGGTCTTTGGGTAGACCAGTTTTAGTTCTGGTTTAGTCTTTGGATAGACCAGTTTTAGTTCTGGTTTAGTTCTGGTTTAGTCTTTGGATAGATCAGTTTTAGTTCTGGTTTAGTTCTGGTTTAGTCTTTGGGTAGACCGGTTTTAGTTCTGGTTTAGTTCTGGTTTAGTCTTTGGGTAGACCGGTTTTAGTTCTGATTTAGTTCTGGTTTAGTCTTTGGGTAGACCGGTTTTAGTTCTGATTTAGTCTTTGGGTAGACCAGTTTTAGTTCTGGTTTGGTCTTTGGGTAGATCAGTTTTAGTTCTGGTTTAGTTCTGGTTTAGTCTTTGGATAGATCAGTTTTAGTTCTGGTTTAGTTCTGGTTTGGTCTTTGGGTAGACGGGTTTTAGTTCCGTTTTTTACGATACAGGTTTTCTAATAAATCTGGTTTGAAACATTTTGATCCCCACAGTCTTAAAATGGCGTCCATTATTTGTCTCTTTTCCTCTCTCTCTCAGAAGGACACAGGAGGAGGAGAGGAACGAAGGAGGGAGCGAGGAGAGACGGAGGGCAGGGGTCCATATTGAAGCTAATGATGCTTCGCCAACACTTTGCTGACTCGTGGGATCGAGGACAGACAGACCGGAGCAGTGGCCCAGACCCAAACTCTACAAGAATTTAATGGAATGTTCTAGTGTGGACTGTACTGCACTGTGAGGGTTTTAAAGGGCCCGGATTATTCTCACATCTGCGTTATAATGTCGTTTCCTCATCACCAACAGGAGTCATGTTTCGCTGGATCATTTCTGTAACTGGAATTCCCCATTTCTACTGAGGCAAAAGGAGATGTTCACTTGAAAACTACCACTTCATGACATCACAAGGTGGAACAGAGCGTTTTGAACTTTGGAGATGTGGACAGAATAATAATAGTTACTTAAACATGTGAATGAAACAGAACTAGGGACGCACGATATATCAGCATCGGCCCAATGTATAAAAGTGGGCTGATATTAATGACTGATATTTGTCAGTACAGTAATCCCTCGACTTATTTCTCGCTCGTTTACGCTCAAACTTTTGTAGATTTTCAACAAAACGTAGCATGCTCAAATCCGTGATAGCGCAGCATGACCGGCGCGAGACCCGTGCCCAAAACGTGCCTCCTCTAGACCACGTCTAAACCAGGATTAAACCACGGCGTGCGGCTCTTTGCCTGGTTTCGTGCGGCTCTTGTTCGTTCATGTCGAGGTTTGATGTGCTCAGACTGAGTGCGAGGGGGAGGCACGCAGTCCGAAAAGAGCAAAGGCAAAGAGCCGCACGCGGTGGTTTAATCCTGGTTCCTGGTCAAGTCCTGGTCTGATCCTGGTCTGGTCCTGGTTTAGTTCCAGTCTGGTCCCGCCAGACTGGAACTTTTGCGTAAAGGCGTTTTGTAACTTGGATTATTTGTTATTTGGGTTTTTCGTAAGGTGAGGTATGACTGTACACTTTTCTCAGACTGGTATTAACATTTTCTTACATTTCTCTCTTGTTCAAACACTCAAACTTTCGTAGATTTTCAACAAAATGTATTAATAGTGACGCGGGGGGGGGGGGGGGCGCGCGAGCACCTCGTGGTCACAAAACAAGGCAAAGAGCTGCATGCGGTGGTACGGTGGTAATTCTGGTCTAGTCCTGGTTTAGTCCAGGTTTAGACCTGGTTTAGACGTGGTTTAGTCCTGGTTTAGACCTGGTTTAGACCTGGTTCAGTCCTGGTTTAGACCTGGTTTAATCCTGGTTTAGACCTGGTCTAGTCCTGGTTTAGTCCAAGTTTAGGCCTGGTTTAGACCTGGTTTAAACCTGGTTTAGTCCTGGTTTAGATCTGTTTTAGTCCTGGGTTAGTCCTGTTTTAGTCCTGGTTTAGACCTGGTTTAGATCTGGTTTAGACCTGGTTTAGACTTAGTTATTACCTACTTGTCTCCATGGAGATCCATCCATCCATGTTCTTCCTCTTATCCGGGGCCGGGTCGCCGGGGCAACAGTCTAAGCAGGACTCCCAGACTTCCTTCACCCTGGACACTTCCTCCAGCTCCTCCGGGGGGACCTCAAGGCGTTCCCAGGCCAGCCGGGAGACATAGTCCCTCCAGCGTGTCCTGGGTCTTCCCCGGGGCCTCCTCCTGGTGGGACATGCCCGGAACACCTGCCGAGGGAGGCGTCCAGGAGGCGTCCGGAACAGACGCCCGAAGACGCAAAGAGCTGCATGCGGTGGTATGGTGGTAGTTCTGGTCTAGTCCTGGTTTAGTCCAGGTTTAGACCTGGTTTAGACTTGGTTTAGACCTGGTTTAGACCTGGTTTAATCCTGGTTTAGACCTGGTTTAGACCTGGTTTAGTCCTGGTTTAGACCTGGTTTAGACCTGGTTTAGACCTGGTTTAAGCCTGGTTTATTCCTGGTTTAGACCTGTTTTAGTCCTGGGTTAGTCCTGTTTTAGTCCTGGTTTAGACCTGTTTTAGACCTGGTTTAAAACTGGTTCAGTCCTGGTTTAGACCTGGTTTAATCCTGTTTAGACCTGGTCTAGTCCTGGTTTAGTCCCGATTTAAGCCTGGTTTAGACCTGGTTTAGTTCTGGTTTAGACCTGCTCTAGTCCTGGTTTTGTCCAGGTTTAGTCCAGGTTTAGGCCTGGTTTAGACCTGGTTTAGCCCTCGTTTAGACCTGGTTTAGACCTGGTTTAGACCTTGTTTAGACCTTGTTTAGACCTGGTTTAGACCTGGTTCAGTCCTGGTTTAGACCTGGTTTAGTCCTGGTTTAGACCTGGTCTAGTCCTGGTTTAGTCCAGGTTTAGACCTGGTTTAGTCCTGGTTTAGACCTGTTTTAGACCTGGTTTAAAACTGGTTCAGTCCTGGTTTAGACCTGGTTTAATCCTGGTTTAGACCTGGTCTAGTCCTGGTTTAGTCCCGATTTAAGCCTGGTTTAGACCTGGTTTAGTTCTGGTTTAGACCTGCTCTAGTCCTGGTTTTGTCCAGGTTTAGTCCAGGTTTAGGCCTGGTTTAGACCTGGTTTAGCCCTCGTTTAGACCTGGTTTAGACCTGGTTTAGACCTTGTTTAGACCTTGTTTAGACCTGGTTTAGACCTGGTTCAGTCCTGGTTTAGACCTGGTTTAGTCCTGGTTTAGACCTGGTCTAGTCCTGGTTTAGTCCAGGTTTAGACCTGGTTTAGTCCTGGTTTAGACATGGTCTAGTTCTGGTTTAGTCCAGGTTTAGGCCTGGTTTAGACCTGGTTTAGACCTTGCTTAGACCTGGTTTAGACCTGGTCTAGTCCTGGTTTAGTCCAGGTTTAGGCCTGGTTTAGACCTGGTTTAGTCCTGGTTTAGACCTGGTTTAGACCTGGTTTAGACCTGGTTTAGGCCTGGTTTAGGCCTGGTTTAGACCTGGTTTAGACCTGGTTTAGACCTGGTCTAGTCCTGTTTTAGTCCAGGTTTAAGCCTGGTTTAAGCCTGGTTTAAGCCTGGTTTAGACCTGGTGTAGACCTGGGGGGTATTCCACGAAAGCTACTAAGCTCAAAGCCCGGCTTTATTCGTCAGTTGGCGCTAGTTTAAGTGAGAGTTCGGTTCCACGACGCTCGCTAAACTTAGTTCCCGCTGAGTTACTGGGGCAACATGGTCTTAGCAGATAGTTTGGTCGCGGCAAGGCTAAAGTTCTGTCTTACTTAGGCCGTGTCGCAGAGAATACGTACCTGACGTAAACAGAGTGTCAAACACACCGTTCCGCACACCTCCCCGCATGAGTATCTGTGTTGTCCGAAAACAACATCAGCAAAAAAACAAATTACCTTACGTTCTCGGTTCTTGACAATTCTCCGGTAATCTAAACATATGCTGTCTTTACGACATTAACATATAGAAGAATTCCAGCAGTATTTCAAAGAATATCTGTGGTCCAGTGGATTTGTGCTTTGACTCTCGAATGTGCGGGCCGGGTTCGATTCCCGCTATTGACCTATTGATGCCCACGTCAAATTTCAGTTAAATTTTCACGCATTTATATTTGCAACATATTACAGAAATGGAAATGAATTTAACCTACAATTACTCTTATCATCACATCAAATTATATCAGCTGGGCCTAACATCACTCTCACTTGACGACATTGACACTTTATATTTTATGTGACATCTCTATCAAAGAATAAAGTGACAGGTAAACCTTTACTTTTAAAACAAAATGTAGCCAAATAACAGGCACGCTCCATGATGCAACATTTCAATGATTCAACAAATTTGCTTAAGAGATGCTGTGCAAACCTTTTTAATGAAATCCTATTTATCAATTTCCATCAACAGGCATAAAACAATAAAAGACATTAGGTATGACATTCTGGTGTGAGGCCACTGCTGGAGGACTGCTGAGGGTCAGGCAAGGCACTGCTGGAGGACTGCTGAGGGTCAGGCAAGGCACTGCTGGAGGACTGCTGAGGGCCAGGCAAGGCACTGCTGGAGGACTGCTGAGGGTCAGGCAAGGCACTGCTGGAGGACTGCTGAGGGTCAGGCAAGGCACTGCTGGAGGACTGCTGAGGAGGGTCCAAGTGTACGCCATCTTCAGTAACTTGAATATACTCTTCAGGAGAACTCGCAGGAAGGATCTTTGATGGGGTCCCTCCTTCAGTTACCTCCACCAGTGGGTGACCCCGGTTTAGGGCCAGTGCCAGCTCCTCTGCAGGTGAAAGGTTTTGAGGGGGGCTCCCACCTCCTGTGGCTTGGTAGCTACTGTTCATTTTAAATTAAATTAAGGTACCATTTCAACAGTATTACTAATTTCACTGAATAATAATATTAATATTATCTTACTTACCACTCTGCAAAATGTTATTATGCTTTGTCTTTACCTGCAAAACAGTCCTCTTCACATTATTCCTGCTCAAAGACAAGATAACACAATTTAACGTATTAGTTGGAGCAAATACTTTTACACAGTAAAAATAAATTACAACTGACAAGACTGCTATACAAATGTATAATAATTATGCCATCAACTGCCTACTATGAGTATCGAACTCACAATCTCCCGTACTCCAGACGGCCACTTTACCCCTGCGCCACAAATCAGCGTTGACATCAACGGTGAAAAACAGACTTAAAAAACTCAATGTCCAGCACTGTTATGGGACTTCACTTACGTATTTAAGCGTTCGGCGAGCTTCTGCCACGCCATGTCTCTGGTCTTGGTTATTGCAAATGTGTTGTAGAGTTCCAAAAGCAACTTCTGTTCTGATGCGCTGAAATAATCGGCCCGAATCTTCCACATGATCGCGTTTTCGACAGTCGCTTGTTCAGGGCTTCTTACCTTCCCCGTGCACGCGTCTAGGCCCGGCCTGATTAGGCCAGACTGAGCTTAGCTCTGAGTAGGCGCAGCTGAAACGCGTTAGTGGAACGGGTTCAAGCTTTTGTCTAAGTTGTGTCTCAGCCAGGCGAGAACTTAGCACTTAGTCGCGGCTAAGTTTAGCGACGTTCGTGGAATACCCCCCTGGTGTAGACCTGGTCTAGGCCTGGTTTAGGCCTGGTTTAGGCCTGGCTTAGGCCTGGCTTAGGCCTGGCTTAGGCCTGGCTTAGGCCTGGCTTAGGCCTGGCTTAGACCTGGCTTAGACCTGGCTTAGACCTGGCTTAGACCTGGCTTAGACCTGGCTTAGACCTGGCTTAGACCTGGCTTAGACCTGGCTTAGACCTGGCTTAGACCTGGCTTAGACCTGGCTTAGACCTGGTTTTGTCACGGATAACGGAAGAACCCAAGAGCAGACACAGGTCAAATGAGAATAGTTGGTATTTATTACAGATTCTATCCAGGAATATGATGGGGAGCAGGACTCTGGAGCAGGGCAGGTCGGAGCTGGAGACTGGAGCAGGTGACTGGAGAACGGAGATAGACGATGTATTACGATCTGGCACAGCTGAGCTGGCTTGACTGGCTCTTATACCCAATTGATTGGAGAGTGGGTTCAGCTGCGTCTGGCACCAGCACACCTGTCTCCACTCCTGGAACACCAGTAGGGGAGGGGAAGGAGGTGGCCACTGAGGGAGTGGCAGATGAGATCAGAGGGGCTGTGACAGGTTTAGTCCTGGTTTAGTCCACGTTTAGTCCCGGTCTGGTCCCGGTCTGGTCCTCATGTCTTAGTCCCGGTCTGGACTTCCTACAGATCCAGTGCCTCATGTCTGGACTCCTCGTGCATCCAGCGGGACTCCCGGAGACCCCCGGGTCCCCCCTCTATAACATCTATAGAAATGTGTCAAACTGAACACATTCTGTACTGTACAGGAGACACGGAGGAGAAGACCATCAGGACGCACAACACAATGTTCATACACGAGAAATTTTTTTTTTAAATCAGCGAAACAGTGAGGCCGCGAAAAGTGAACCGCAATAGAGCGAGGGACCACTGTATTTGCGCCTCTTGTTTCGCTCTCCAGTGTTTTTCGGTCTCTTTCGTTTCTCTGTTATGACTTATTCATGGCCTGTGTCATATCAGCACATACAGTACAAACATTATGATACTCCCCACTCTCCTCTGCCCACACCATCAACATAATTAATACGAGCCATTAGCACACAGCCCAATGTGAATAATGAATACCGCACTTCAGGATGAAATATTCACAAGAGTTTCAGCTGTGGAGTCGTATCGGGACTGGGATAAAATCAATGTTAACAAATGACGGGCTTTAAGCAGACAAGGAAACTCTAATATTTGTGTTTTGTTGGTAATGGCCTAAATGAAGTGTTTTTTTTGTTTGTCTTTTGACTAACTTTTGACTTTAGACTAGTTTTAGTTCTGGTTTAGTTCTGGTTTAGTCTTTTGGTAGACCAGTTTTAGTTCTGGTTTAGTTCTGGTTTAGTCTTTTGGTAGACCAGTTTTAGTTCTGGTTTAGTTCTGGTTTAGTCTTTGGGTAGACCAGTTTTAGTTCTGGTTTAGTTCTGGTTTGGGCTTTTGGTAGACTAGTTTTAGTTCTGGTTTAGTTCTGGTTTAGTCTTTGGG
Source organism: Paratrypauchen microcephalus (assembly GCA_036785185.1). Lineage (NCBI taxonomy): Eukaryota > Metazoa > Chordata > Actinopteri > Gobiiformes > Gobiidae > Paratrypauchen > Paratrypauchen microcephalus. The sequence continues at coordinate 468,550 of JAVJIX010000269.1, read as the reverse complement.
TAGACTAGTTTTAGTTCTGGTTTAGTTCTGGTTTAGTCTTTTGGTAGACTAGTTTTAGTTCTGGTTTAGTTCTGGTTTGGGCTTTTGGTAGACCAGTTTTAGTTCTGATTAAGTTCTGGTTTAGTCTTTTGGTAGACCAGTTTTAGTTCTGGTTTAGTTCTGGTTTGGGCTTTTGGCAGACCAGTTTTAGTTCTGGTTTAGTTCTAGTTTAATCTTTTGGTAGACTAGTTTTAGTTCTGGTTTAGTTCTGGTTTAGTCTTTGGGTAGACTAGTTTTAGTTCTGGTTTAGTTCTGGTTTAGTCTTTTGGTAGACCAGTTTAAGTTCTGGTTTAGTTCTGGTTTAGTCTTTTGGTAGACCAGTTTTAGTTCTGGTTTAGTTCTGGTTTAGCCTTTTGGTAGACCAGTTTTAGTTCTGGTTTAGTCTTTTGGTAGACCAGTTTTAGTTCTGGTTTAGTTCTGGTTTAGTCTTTTGGTAGACCAGTTTTAGTTCTGGTTTATTTCTGGTTTAGTCTTTTGGTAGACCAGTTTTAGTTCTGGTTTGGGCTTTTGATAGACCAGTTTTAGTTCTGGTTTAGTTCTGGTTTAGTCTTTTGGTAGACCAGTTTTAGTTCTGGTTTAGTTCTAGTTTAGTCTTTTGATAGACTAGTTTTAGTTCTGGTTTAGTTGTGGTTTAGTCTTTTGGTAGACCAGTTTTAGTTCTGGTTTAGTTCTGGTTTAGCTTTTTGGTAGACCAGTTTTAGTTCTTGTTTAGTGCTGGTTTAGTCTTTTGGTAGACTAGTTTTAGTTCTGGTTTAGTTCTGGTTTAGTCTTTGGGTAGACCAGTTTTAGGTCTGGTTTAGTTCTGGTTTAGTCTTTTGATAGACTAGTTTTAGTTCTGGTTTAGTTCTGGTTTCGTCTTTTGGTAGACCAGTTTTAGTTCTGGTTTAGTTGTGGTTTAGTCTTTTGATAGACTAGTTTTAGTTCTGGTTTAGTTCTGGTTTAGTCTTTTGGTAGACCAGTTTTAGTTCTGGTTTAGTTCTTGTTTGGTCTTTTGGTAGACCAGTTTTAGTTCTGGTTTAGTCTTTTGGTAGACCAGTTTTAGTTCTGGTTTAGTCTTTTGGTAGATCAGTTTTAGTTCTGGTTTAGTTCTGGTTTGGTCTTTTGGTAGACCAGTTTTAGTTCTGGTTTGGTCTTTGGGTAGACTGGTTTTAGTTCTGGTTTAGTCTTTTGGTAGACCAGTTTTAGTTCTGGTTTAGTCTTTTGGTAGATCAGTTTTAGTTCTGGTTTCGTCTTTGGGTAGACCGGTTTTAGTTCCGGTCTTGTCCTAGTTTTTTAAAATATATTTTTGTTTTGTTTTGTTTTGTTTTGTTTTTTTGGTCATCCTGCCGGGGCACCTCATCAAGAGCAGTCGGGGGCCCATCTCCTTTGAGCTGGTCTTGGTCAGGACTACCTTAGGCATGGTGGGAGAAACCAGAGGAAAACCCACACTCCACACAGGAACGCCCGAACAGCAATCAAACGCCGAACCTTCTTGCAGAGAGGCCAGCAGTTGTTAGCCGGAGACTCAGAGGGCCTTTTGCCATTGTCCCTCAGCTGCCGAAGCATCACCAGGGTCACCAAACAAGGAGCTGTGACATGGGGCCATCAGAGCTTTTGACTACGTTCACACTGCAGGGCTTAATGCTCAATTCCGTTTTTTTTGCAAGGCCGTTCACATTTCCAATTAAAAACGACTTGTAAATTATCTCCAGTGTGAACGTTAAACGCCCCAAAAGTGTCCCGCATGCTCCTTGGAGGACACAACAATGTCACGTGCATCGAGCATGCTCAGTGTTTACAGAAGTCGTTGCTAAAGTTGCTGTCGTACCGGAGCCAGAACATGTACAGCGCATTTGTTTAAAAGAGGAGACGGAGAAGGAGAAGGACAAGGTTTTTGGCCACGGCGTTTTGCGGGCCAGTGGCAGCAACGTCCGCAGAAATGTTGGTGCGGAGTCTCAGACAAGAGCGGTGGGATTGCTACGTGCTTCGCCGCTTCACTGACACAGAGTTCATATACTATTTTCGCATGACGAGAAAAACGTTTGTGTACATTTGTGAGCGCCGACTTGTACCACTCTCGCTGGAGGAAACACGCCCAGGTCGGATGAACGCGACCTGGCCGTTCAGACTGAAGCTGCATGCCAAAAGATCAGATATGTATCGATTTTAGGACCACATATCCAAGTGGCCTGGGTCGCATTTGAAAAAATCGGATCTGTGATCAAGACTAAACATGGAGCAGAGTAGACCAAAACTAAACCAGGACTAGACCAAGACTAAACCAGGACTAGACCAAGACTAAACCAGGATTAGACCAGGACTAAACCAGGATTAGACCAGGACTAATCCAGGCCTAGATCAAGACTAAACCAGGATTAGACCAGGACTAAACCAGGCCTAGATCAAGACTAAACCAGGACTAGACCAAGACTAAATCAGGATTAGACCAGAACTAAACCAGGCCTAGATCAAGACTAAACCAGAATTAGACCAGGACTAAACCAGGCCTAGATCAAGACTAAACCAGGACTAGACCAAGACTAAACCCAGATTAGACCAGGACTAAATATGGACTAGACCAAAACTAAACCAGGATTAGAATAGGACTAAACCAGGCCTAGCCCGGGACTAAACCGGGACTAAACCAGGACTAGACCAGGTTGAAGGTCTCCAGGGGGACCCCAAGGTGTGTAAGCCAGGTGTCACAGCAGCGATCTCCTCAAACACAACCTCCTCGGAGTGACCCTCGTCATTTAATCAGGGCTCAAGGTCCCGCTCAGGGCTCAGTGGACGGCGTGCTCTGACGGCGTGCTCTGACGGCGTGCTCTGATGGCGTGCTCTGATGTCGCGCTCTGATGGCGTGCTCTGATGTCGCGCTCTGATGTCGTGCTCTGGGTGGTGTGTCTATAGACCCCGGGTCTATTTATTTTGCTGAGGCCCTAATGGCCTGTGCGTCCCCTAGCCCCGCCCCCTGATGCTTATTTACTGGGGCGCAGATGCTCGGGCTCAAAGTGACTGGTCATGTCAGCGGCGGCCATTTTTCTCTCGCCACCCCCCGTCCCTCACCCCCGCGATGCGAACGCCACGATCCCCGATCCCATTGACATTGACTCTGTGACTCTTAGGGCCATTACGCTGACAGCTGATTAGCACCGGATTACAGGAGAGAGAGAAAAGAGAGAGAAAACAGAAACACAGCGGAGGGCAAGGACGGGGGGAAGGGGGGGAGGGAGAGAGAGATGAGAGAGGAGGGAGAGAGAGATAGAAGAGAGAGAGAGGAGAGAGAGGAGTTAGGAGAGGGAGAAGAGGGGGAATAGAGGGTGAATGGAGAGAGAGAGAGGACAGAGAGAGAGAGGAGGGAGAGAGAGAGGAGGGAGAGAGAGAGAGAGAGAGAGAGAGATAGGAGGGGGAGAGGTGAGAAGAGGGAGAATAGAGGGAGAATGGATAGAGAGAGAGATAGGAGGGAGAGAGAGAGAGAGAGAGAGGAGGGAAAGAGAGGTGAGAAGAGGGGGAATAGAGGGAGAATGGAGAGAGAGAGAGAGAGGGAGGGAGAGAGAGAAAGAGGAGAAAGGGAGAGAGAAAGAGAGAGAGAGAGGAGGGAAAGAGAGGTGAGAAGAGGGGAAATAGAGATAGAATGGAGAGAGAGAGAGAGGAGGGAGAGAGAGAGAGAAAGAGGAGAAAGGGAGAGAGAAAGAGAGAGAGAGAGGAGGGAAAGAGAGGTGAGAAGAGGGGGAATAGAGGGAGATTGGGGAGAGAGAGAGAGAGAAAGAGGAGAAAGGGAGAGAGAGAGAGAGAGGAAGGAGAGAGAGAGAAGGGAGAGAGCGAGAGAGAGGAGGGAGAAGAGGGGGAATAGAGGGAGAATGGGGAGAGGGAAAGAGGGAGGATGGGGCCTCGGACACAAACAGCACAGCGGAAGGCAAGGACAAGATAGAGACAAAAAGAGGGGGAATAAAGAACAAAGGGGCGTGTTAATCACTCAATCAAACCCACAACCTCCCTGTTTTAAAATTACAATTTGTTTCTATATTTTTACTTTTTTTTTTTCAAGTTCTTACCATAACCTCAGTTCTGTTACATCAGTTTAAGGGCTTGGATTACACACAAAACCTGCATATTTAGGTTCTTCTCTCCAAAATGAAAATCTCTGTTGCACTTTGTGATGTCATGGTGGTAAAACAGCAAGTGCTCCACTGTGTTTCTAAACTCCACACAGCGTCACTAGAATCATTTGGATCATTTCAGCATCACTCCTCTAAACACAAGGTAAAACGTAGGTGTTACCTTGAAAATTATCGCTTCATGACATCACAAGGTGGAACAGAGCATTTTGAGCTTTGGAAATGTAGACAAATTAGTAGTAAAGTTACTCAAACATGTGTGAATGAAACAAAACACAAGTCCAGGTGTGTTTTTGAGGATTTAACAACATTAGAACATGACTTAAAGCTCACGAGAGTCACTTTTGGTGTAATATCGGACCTTAGAATTATAAATTGGTTGTTGTTAGGATTCTAACCTTTTCTTACATTGTGGCCACATATGTTGCCTGAGTTTAAGTGGGTCAACTGGAGGGAAAACAGACATTTTCACCCCTAAAAGCATGCTGGCCACATACATGCAGCCCTGTAGTTGCATTCTATTGCTGCTAGATGGCGCTGTGATATCCTGTTGCAGAATCAAGATGGCAGCCTCCAGTGGAAGCAGGTGAGTTTGACTTTCCCACTTGTCAAGTGCAATAATTCCTCCATGGAGCGGAAAATGAAGGGAAAATCTATACCAGTTTAGTAAAATATTTGTTTTAGAACATGTAGAAGAAGTATTTGGTGATTTTCAAAGAAAAATAAACAAACCAGGAGGTATTTTATCGACTGACCACATATGTGGCCAGTATGCATATAGTAGTGACCTTATACATGACACATATGTGGCCAGTATGCATGTACGTTTTTGTGTACTGTATTAAAGTAATTATATAGTAATGAAGAAGCAGCTATAGTACGAAAGTTTAGGGGTACATTTTATTGCAGTATATTATTATATATATTTCATGTTATTATATTATATATAATATTTAGTGCAATCTCTATCTGTTTGAATTGGCTAAACAACCAATCACTGCTGAAAGTTGACAAAATTGTTGAAGTTGACATTCACAGAATGTCATTGTTACTTCAGGGAACAATAAATATTTTTGCATTTTTTGACATTTTTGACATTGTGACCCCATGCATTAGCTGCATTGTGGCAACATATGTGACACCCCTAAAACCCCCAATTTAGAAACTTTATTTGAAGAAAAAAAAAAGGGGGGGGTATGGGGTATGTCTAATAATGTAAAAATACATATCTGATTGGAATTTGGCAGCTCTGGTACAAAAAACTTTTTTTTTAATCCAAGAAAGGGTTCAAAGCTATTGGTTTACATTTGTCATGATCCTTCAGCTTTCTCAGATCAGATCAGTGGACACTCTTCACCAACTTCGCCAACGCTACATCTTTTCCAGTTCAAAGCCAGTGCCCTGTCAGTCCAGCTTAGCCTCCATTTTGTTTGTATCTGGGCCACTTTTAAATAAACCACTTTTGTTTCCACTTTACTCCCACGAGTCCCGACGCTCGACCACTTCCGCATCCCCTCGGATTCGCTTTTCCAATAAAACCCACGCTTAAGCTTCTACCTGTCAGGTCCAACATCTCACTCAAACCCCAAGACCCCAACACGAGACCAGATCCTGATCCAGATCCTCCTCCGAACCAGTCCCTCGAGTCCTTCTGTAATAATCAAATACCTCAGTCTGACCTCCGGGGGGGCGATGTGTAATTAAACGAGGTCTAAGTCGCCCCCCGAAGCGTTGAAAATGCGAAGGCAAATGCAGCGTCGCGCGTTCGTCTGCCGACAGCTCCCGGAGGCAGAACAGACAGATGCCGCGGCGCGAGGGAGAGGGAAGACGGTACCAAGACGGCCGACGGCTCCGGGATTCTCGGCGGAGTGAGCGAAAACAGATGCTGAGGACGTATGGGTAAATAAATGGACAGTATGGACGGGGAGTCAAAGATCAGGAATTCTCAAGGGGGACGCTGATTGGTTGGTTGTTTTGAATCGCCTTGAGTGAAGTCTTCTGTTAAATTCTTCAAATGAAAAATACAAAGACAATGTTATTCCATGAAAATGTTAAAATACAATAAACAACGTGAAGAGTCCCTCAGTCGTCCAGGTAGAATCCATGATAAAAGAAGAAATTCAATTTGTCAACTGGACAAAGTTTGTTTGGTCGAAAACGTTTCGCCGCTCATCCGAGAGGCTTCGTCAGTTCTGGTTCTAGTATTTTTGTCAAAAAACAGAATCCTTCTCCAAACAGAAATGGTGGAGTCAGACATTATTTGTCTCCCATCTATAATTCCATTCTTAAACCTAGATCTAACAAACAAAAGATACAATAGGGCTAGCCAGGTCAGGGCCAGAGGTGTGAAAAACAGTCGTGTAGGGATGAATAGGTATGCTAATCTAGACGCCAGAGAAACAAAATACAGAAACCAACAGGCGAGATAGTTTCGGAAAGTAGTTAGCTAGTTAGCTCCTCCCTGCAGCGAGATATAAGCAAGTGTCTTACCAGCACTCTAACCCGAACTGACAAAGCCTCTCGGATGAGCGGTGAAACATTTTCGACCAAACAAACTTTGTCAAGTTGACAAATTGAATTACTTCTTTTATCTTTGAGAGGGGAGTTAAAGAGGCATTTTTTGTCAAAAAAGAGAATCATTCTTTAAACAGAAATGGGGGAGTCAGACATAACTTGTCTCCCATCTATAATTCCATTCTCAAACCAAAGTCAAAACAGACAAAAGAAACAATAGGGCAGACAGGTCAGGGCCAGAGGTGTGGAGACGGTCGGTAGGGTTGAATAGGTATGCTAAACTAGACGCCAGAGAAATTGGAAAAACAAAAGAGAGAATTTCAAAAACAAATTAGTTGAGATAGTTTCAGAATCATTTCAGTATAGTGAGCTCCTCCCTGCAGCTAGATATAAGCAGTGTCTAACCAGCACTAGAACCAGAGCTGACGAAGCCTCTCGAATGAGCGGCGAAACGTTTTCGACCAAACAAACTTTGTCCAGTTGACAAATTGAATTTCTTCTTTTACAATAAACAACGTCTGATTTTCATAAATAGTCCTAAATATTACCTATAAGATTTTATTTAATAACATTTTCCAAATATCAGCGTCGTCACACTGCAAATTTCCTTGATTTGGCCAAGATCTTGTTTTCAGATTTATTATCGATTTACTAGTTCTGAATTGGGCTAATTCTAGGCCAGAGGGAGTTTATTTTAAGAGAACTTGCAAAGTAGAAGAATGCTAAAAAGTGGCTTTTCGAACACAAATGTGTGAACACTAAAACTTTTATTGTTTTTCTGTAATGTTTTTGTACATTTGTGTAATTTTTAATGTGTAACTCTTTAAGTGTATTTTCTTTTAGGATGCCTTTTTGACATTTGGCAAAGGGACGACCGATGCACATGAGCTCTTATCAGCTAACTCGGGCACGTTTACATTGTTTTGATGTTCATTAATGTGCATTGTCCCTTTTCAGATAAATAAATAAATACATTTTGCCACATGGACAGATAATTTCACAACTTTTAAGTCATTTTCTGATAGATTTAAGTGTTGATATTAGGGCTGTCAGTTTAACGCGCTAATTAGATTAATTAATTACACTGCAAATTAACGCGTTATAAACATTAACAGTATTAATTATGAGCGGCAATTCAAATTTGGCGTGCGGTGAGCGAATCGCTGCCAGGGCCTTTGAACGGCAAGTTTATTTATAAAAAGAACGAAGACAAGATCAACAAGAACGCCGTGATTTGGAGCTTTTGTCAAAAATAATTTTCCGATCACCGAAGCTGCTCCAGCCTGACGGATCAATTGTACGACAAAAACGCTACCGGTGATAGAGAGTTTACAGTTTGTGTTAGTTAGGTGGGCCTATTAGATCTGCAGTGGGCGTGGAGTGTGGGTCTTGTTAGCAGAACCATTCACACCTCTGGACCTGACCTGCTGCACTATTGTTTTCTTTGTTTTGATTTAGGTTTGAGGATAAAGTTATAGATGGAGACAAATTATGTCTGAGACCTCCATTTCTGTTCAAGGAAGGATTCTCTTTCTTGACAAAAATAGCCTTTTTAACTCCCCTCTCAAACCAGTTCTTTTCTCTGGCCAAGATCTGTACCTCACTGTCCTCTAAGGAGTGGCCCATGGCTTCTAGGTGGAAATGTACGGCAGACTGAGGTCTTTTTAGGTGGAGATGTACGGCAGACTGAGGTCCTTTTAGGTGGAGATGTAAGGCCTGGGAACACCTTGGGGTCACCCCGGAGGAGCTGGAGGGAGTGTCCGGGGTGAAGGAAGTCCGCGACCCGGCCCCGGATAAGAGGAAGGAAAATGGATGGATGGAAAAATCACCTCTTAAATATTGAGCATAAATATTTTTACACGCTCAGTTTCAACTGTCAAAATTCAGAGTATGAAATTTGCAGCAAAGATTCAATCGATCCTGTGTGAACCTAGTCGCTTCTAAGTGTAAACCTGGCCCACAGATGAGAACCATTAGGAAACAGCTTCTGTGTCTGTATTTGAGTAAAATTTGTCTTACCCCAGTGCAGGTATACAGGCCTGTTTATTCTCTCTTCCTCTTCTCTGTCGCTCTGACCATACAGGAGCCCATTGAAAGTCCATTTACTGTCCCTCGTTCATTATCGCCTCATCACTGTCACCCCGTCACCACAGGGTTGCCCCATAAACCACCAGAGCCTGTCCCCTGTCCGCCGCTGCCACCCTTTTCCACAGAGAGAGGGGCGCCTATCTTTTCTATTATCCGTGTTTGACACGTCCAAGCCCCGGCGTCGCACCCTCCTGCCGAGTTTATGCTTTTTATGCTAATGTCGATGCCAGCGTTTATGCTAATGCGAGGCCTGCGGTGTGGGACGGCGTATTGTAAATCCAGAGCTTTGTTTCGTAGATTGACAGTGCGGTGGTGGGACACAGGGGTGGTGCTTGGGCCCTGTTGACTTCTATTAGAACAGAACTAAATGGGGTGAGGACACTTTGACACGGAGTTTAACCCGCGGAATGCCACCAGCTGATTTCACATCCTGAAGGAGTTTTGGTACAATATTTTATTTTTTTATGACCGTTTTCCTGTGTTAGCACCAACGTAAATAAATACACTTTTTTGTGATTACTGCAGCACTCGTTTTAGTCTTTTTCTGTTGATCACACAAGCTCTTTGCATTGGATTTAACCTTTTAAATTGTCTTGCCCAAGGATGCAATAATAAAATGAACTGGGAATCAAACCACTGACCATCAGGACAGAGGGCAGACACAACTGAACCACTGTTGCCTTGTAAATGTGAAGGTCCAGCAGGTCTATCGCCTGAGCAGCCGGTCCCTTTGACATTCTGTTCAAATCTGTTCAAAGCTGTTCAAAGGTTCAGGAATTGGACCATAGAATAGATTATAGACAGATTATTTGACAGAAAATCTTTGTCTTTTCATCATTGTCTTATACTTCGGAAATATAATATCTTAAGTTTTGAAAATTTTAGATAATTTAAACTGGCCTGCTTGGTGTATAAGGTCTGAAATGGACTCCACCACCTTTGGGTCACGCACAATACCTTATAGAGCAGGGTGGGCAATTATTTTTCCCCAGGGGCCAAATGAGAAGCAGAAAATATTGTGGAGGGCCAAAAGTTTGAAGTCTACTCTGGTTATTAATTTTATTTCTACGTTGAAATCAGTAAATGTCATTGTTTACAGACGCTGGTAAGTTCTGTGTTATTATTAAAGGTCCCATGGCATGAAATTTTCACTTTCTGAGCTTTTTGTACGTTAATGTGGCATCCCATTGACGATGACAGATGTTTGGCCTCTTGCCATGGCAACACGATGGGACATGGCATGTTGGCGACATTGAGTTTTTTGATCGAGACCCTGTCACGAATGTGTGGTCCAAATTTGGTGTGTCTACGGCAAAGTAAAATTCTTCCTTTCCATGCAATTACCCTAGGGGGCGCTATTATGGCCATTTCAGATTTTTTTTAATGTCAATCTGTTCAGGGCCTGGGTGTACACCAACGAGTAAAGTTTGAGTGAAATCAGCCAAACTATTAGCATATTATCACTCGTCCAAGTTTGACAGGAAGTAGCGCCATCACCACCAGGTCACATGGTTTATCCTGTATGGCTGGTTGGTTGCCTAGCAATGGCGTAATGTACTTTTTTGTTCCTCTTCCCATGATGCATCTGTGTACCAAATTTGGTTTGACTATGACAAAGTTTTTGCCTGGCGTCCCATTGGCGAGGACAGATGTTTGGCCTGTTGCCATAGCAACACGATGGGACATGGCATGTTGGCGTCATTGAGTTTTTTGATCGAGACCCTGTCACGAATGTGTGTACCAAATTTGGTATGTCTACGACAAAGTAAAATTTTGCGCTTCCATGCAAACTCCCTAGGTGGCGCTATAGCACCCATTTCAGATTTTCTCATATCAATCTGTTCAGGGCTGGGGTGTCCACCAACGATTGAAGTTTGAGTGAAATCGGCCAAAGTATGTGCAAATTATCGCTCGTCGAATTTGATGGCGAGCCACAAAAACGAACCTGAAATTTGTGGCGTTGTCACGGAAACACCGTTCACTCTTTTAGAACGCTTTTAAGAACTTTTAATGTCCCACTTGTCTAGATGATACAGCACGATTCTGGTGAGTCTGGGTCAAAAACCCTAGGAGGAGTTCGTTAAAATACGAGGACAGGAAAATGCGCTCTCGGTGCCAGGTCATGTGCTCGGTCCAAAATGGCCGACTTCCTGTTGGTCGCCTAGCAACCGCGTAATATACTTTTTTGTTCCTATTCCCATGATGCATCTGTGTACCAAATTTGGTTTGGCTACGACAAAGTTTATGCTGGGCGTCCCATTGGTGGCGACAGATGTTTGGCCTGTTGCCATGGCAACACGATGGGACATGGCGTGTTGACGTCATTAAGTTTTTTGATCGATACCTTGTCACGAATATGTGTACCAAATTTGATATGTCTACGACAAAGTAAAATTTTGCGCTTCCATGCAATCTCCCTAGGGGGCGCTATAGCACCCATTTCAGATTTTCTTATATCAATCTGTTCAGGGCCAGGGTGTCCACCAACGATTAAAGTTTGAGTGAAATCGGCTAAAGTATGCGCGATTTATCGCTTGTCGAAGTTTGATGGCGAGCCGCAAAAACGAACCGGAAATTTGTGGCGTTGTCACAGAAACACCCTTCACTCTTTTAGAACGCTTTTAACAACTTTTAATGTCCCACTTGTCTAGATGATACAGCACGATTCTGGTGAGTCTGGGTCAAAAACCCTAGGAGGAGTTCGTTAAAATACGAAGACAGGAAAATGCGCCTTCGGCGCCGGGTCGCGTGCTTGGCCCAATATGGCTGACTTCCTGTTGCCTAGCAACGGCGTAATATATTTTTTGGTTTGTAACGACATGACCTATCCACCATCCAAATTTCGTTTATCTATGACAAAGTTCATTTTTCGGGTATAGCCATAGGCGCAATGTATTTTGATTTTCCAGGTGGCGCTCTCGAGCCATTTTTTAAGATTTTTTAATACAGATTATTTGTAAATTCCTTTTTTGGCATTCTTGAATTTTGTGCAAAATTTCGTGAGTTTTCGTCGGTGGGAAGTACCCGAAACCTGAAAAAAGGGGTTAGAAAAATAATAATAATAAATATAGCCGCAAGCGGCGATGATCGGCCCTCGCTTGCAATCGCAGTCCCCTGCTAACGCGCCACTTTCCTATTCCCATGAACCATCTATGTACCAAATTAGGTGTGGCTACACCAAAGTTTTTGCCGGGCATCCTAATGGCAGGGACAGATGTTTGACCTGTTACCATGGCAACATGATGTGAGATGGAGTGGGGGTGTTAATGTGTTTTTTGATCAAGACCATGTCACGAATGGGTGTACCAAATTTGGTATGTTTACGACAAAGTAAAATTTTGCGCTTCCATGCAATCTCCCTAGATGGCGCTAATGCACCTATTTCAGATTTTCTTATATCAATCTGTGTAGGGCCGGGGTGTTCACCAACGATTAAAGTTTGAGTAAAATCGGCCAAAGTATGTGCGAATTATCACTCGTCAAAGTTTGACAGGAAATGGCGCCTTCGCCACCAGGTCACATGGTCTATCCAAAATGGCTGGTTGGTTGCCTAGTAACGGTATAATATACTTTTTGTTTATCTTCCCATGATGCATCTGTGTACCAAATTTTGTTTGACTACACCAAAGTTTTTCCAGAGAATCCTAATGACAAGGACAGATGTTTGGCCTGTTGCCATGGCAACACGATGGGAGCTGCCCGGGCTCATCATTGAGATTTTTGATCGAGACCCTGTCACGAATGTGTGTACCAAATTTGGTATGTCTACGACAAAGTAAAATTTTGCACTTCCATGCAATCTCCCTAGGTGGCGCTATAGTGTCCATTTCAGATTTTCTTATAGAAATCTGTTCAGGGCCGGGGTGTCCACCAACGATTGAAGTTTGAGTGAAATCGGCCAAAGTATGTGCGAATTATCACTCGTCGAATTTGATGGCGAGCCACAAAAACGAACCTGAAATTTGTGGCGTTGTCACGGAAACACCGTTCACTCTTTTAGAACGCTTTTAACAACTTTTAATGTCCCACTTGTCTAGATGATACAGCACGATTCTGGTGAGTCTGGGTCAAAAACCCTAGGAGGAGTTCGTTAAAATGCGAGGACAGGAAAATGCACCCTCGGTGCCAGGTCACGTGCTCGATCCAAAATGGCCGACTTCCTGTTGGTCGCTTAGCAACCGCATAATATACTTTTTTGTTCCTGATCCCGTGATGCATCTGTGTACCAAATTTGGTATGGCTACGACAAAGTTTATGCCGGGCGTCCCATTGGCGACGACAGATGTTTGGCCTGTTGCCATGGCAACACGATGGGACATGGCGTGTTGACGTCATAAAGTTTTTTGTTCGATACCCCCGTCACGAATATGTGTACCAAATTTGGTATGTCTACGACAAAGTAAAATTTTGCGCTTCCATGCAATCTCCCTAGGTGGCGCTATAGCACCTATTTCAGATTTTCTTATATCAATCTGTTCAGGGCCGGGGTGTCAACGAACGATTAAAGTTTGAGTGATATCGGCCAAAGTATGCGCGAATTATCGCTCGTTGAAATTTGATGGCGAGCCGCAAAAACGAACCAGAAATTTGTGGCGTTGTCACGGAAACACCGTTCACTCTTTTAGAACGCTTTTAACAACTTTTAATGTCCCACTTGTCTAGATGATACAGCACGATTCTGGTGAGTCTGGGTCAAAAACCCTAGGAGGAGTTCGTTAAAATACGAGGACAGGAAAATGCACCCTCGGTGCCGGGTCGCGTGCTCGGCCCAATATAGCTGACTTCCTGTTGGTCGCATAGCAACGCCATAATATATTTTTTGATTCGTAACGACATTACCTATCCACCACCCGAATTTCGTTTATCTACGACAAAGTTCATTTATCGGGTATAGCCATAGGCGCAATGTATTTTGATTTTTGAGGTGGCGCTGTGGAGCCATTTTTTAAGATTTTTTAATACAGATTATTTGTAAATTCCTTTTTTGGCGTTCTTGAATTTTGCGCAAAATTTCGTGAGTTTTCGTCCGTGGGAAGTACCCGAAACCTGAAAAAAGTGGTCGGGAAAATAATAATAATAATAAATATAGCCGCAAGCGGCGATGATCGGCCCTCGCTTGCACTCGCAGCCCCCTGCTAACGCGCCATTTTCCTATTCCCATGAACCATCTATGTACTAAATTAGGTGTGGCTACACCAAAGTTTTTGCCGGGCATCCTAATGTCAGGGACAGATGTTTGACCTGTTACCACGGCAACATGATGTGAGATGGAGAGGGGGTGTCACTGTGTTTTTTGATCGAGACCATGTCACGAATGTGTGGTCCAAATTTGGTGTGTCTACGGCAAAGTAAAATTTTTCTGTTCCATGCAATCTCCCTAGGGGGCGCTATTACGGCCAATTGAGATTTTCTTATATCAATCTGTGTAGGGCCAGGGTGTTCACCAATGATTAAAGTTTGAGTAAATTCGGCCAAAGTATGTGCGAATGATCACTTGTCGAAGTTTGACAGGAAATGGCGCCTTCGCCACCAGGTCACATGGTCTATCCAAAATGGCTGGTTGGTTGCCTAGCAATGGTATAATATTATTTTTGTTTATCTTCCCATGATGCATCTGTGTACCAAATTTGGTATGTCTACGACAAAATAAAATTTTGCACTTCCCTAGGTGGCGCTATAGCGTCCATTTCAGATTTTCTTATAGAAATCTGTTCAGGGCCGGGGTGTCCACAAACGATTGAAGTTTGAGTGAAATCGGCCAAAGTATGTGCGAATTATCACTCGTCGAATTTGATGGCGAGCCACAAAAACAAACCTGAAATTTGTGGCGTTGTCACGGAAACACCGTTCACTCTTTTAGAACGCTTTTAACAACTTTTAATGTCCCACTTGTCTAGATGATACAGCACGATTCTGGTGAGTCTGGGTCAAAAACCCTAGGAGGAGTTCGTTAAAATACGAAGACAGGAAAATGCACCCTCGGTGCCAGGTCACGTGCTCGATCCAAAATGGCCGACTTCCTGTTGGTCGCTTAGCAACCGCATAATATACTTTTTTGTTCCTTATCCCGTGATGCATCTGTGTACCAAATTTGGTATGGCTACGACAAAGTTTATGCCGGGCGTCCCATTGGCGACGACAGATGTTTGGCCTGTTGCCATGGCAACACGATGGGACATGGCGTGTTGACGTCATAAAGTTTTTTGAACGATACCCCGTCACGAATATGTGTACCAAATTTGGTATGTCTACGACAAAGTAAAATTTTGCGCTTCCATGCAATCTCCCTAGGTGGCGCTATAGCACCTATTTCAGATTTTCTTATATCAATCTGTTCAGGGCCGGGGTGTCAACGAACGATTAAAGTTTGAGTGATATCGGCCAAAGTATGCGCGAATTATCGCTCGTTGAAATTTGATGGCGAGCCGCAAAAACGAACCCGAAATTTGTGGCGTTGTCACGGAAACACCGTTCACTCTTTTTGAACGCTTTTAACAACTTTTAATGTCCCACTTGTCTAGATGATACAGCACGATTCTGGTGAGTCTGGGTCAAAAACCCTAGGAGGAGTTCGTTAAAATACGAAGACAGGAAAATGCACCCTCGGTGCCGGGTCGCGTGCTCGGCCCAATATAGCTGACTTCCTGTTGGTCGCCTAGCAACGCCATAATATATTTTTTGGTTCGTAACGACATGACCTATCCACCACCCGAATTTCGTTTCTCTACGACAAAGTTCATTTATCGGGTATAGCCATAGGCGCAATGTATTTTGATTTTTGAGGTGGCGCTGTGGAGCCATTTTTTAAGATTTTTTAATACAGATTATTTGTAAATTCCTTTTTTGGCGTTCTTGAATTTTGCGCAAAATTTCGTGAGTTTTCGTCAGTGGGAAGTACCCGAAACCTGAAAAAAGTGGTCGGGAAAATAATAATAATAATAATAAGAAGAAAAACCAGAACAGTAACAATATAGTGCCACGAATGGTAACACAAAATATATCAATGGAAAGGGCGCACGTCCAGTAACCCACCCGTGGGGTCCATTGACACCTACCAGCGCGTTTCACACGTTCCACGCTGGTTCTGCAGTGCTTCGCACCGCAGAACAGTTACAAAAGGCCCTATGCGCTCTTCAGCGCTCGGGCCTAATAAGAAGAAAAACCAGAACAGTAACAATATAGTGCCACGAATGGTAACACAAAATATATCAATGGAAAGGGCGCACGTCCAGTAACCCACCCGTGGGGTCCATTGACACCTACCAGCGCGTTTCACACGTTCCACGCTGGTTCTGCAGTGCTTCGCACCGCAGAACAGTTACAAAAGGCCCTATGCGCTCTTCAGCGCTCGGGCCTAATAAGAAGAAGAAAAACCAGAACAATAACAATATGGTGCCACCTATGGTGGCAATATATATATCAATGGAAAGGGCTCGCGTCCAGTAATGCACCCGTGGGGTCCTCATCGATTACTCACTTGCCCAATACACATTTTTGGCGTTTACGATGGTTAACAATTACAATAATGCCGCTTTCGCGGCAATGGGCAGTGCCAGTCTGTGCTATTGGATGCTATGAGTGTCACTATAGTGTGGCATTGAGTGTTTGGAAAAGGGAGAGCGCTTCGCGCTCTGGTTTTGTGGGCACACATGACATCGTGCACGATGTCATGTGTGCCCACAAAACGATTACAATTTTGCCGCCACGGGCGGTGCCACCATGCCAGGTCAGCGGGCACCAGTCGTTGACATGAGTGCTAGGTGCTTAAAAAGGGCAGAGCGCTTCGAGCTCTGCTGCGTGCACAAAACAAAGCGCTGCACGCTGGCACTGCAGAACAGTTACAATAGGCCCTACGCTTTAGCGCTCGGGCCTAATAATTTTTGAATGGAAGTCAGTGGGACAAAAATTTACCACAGGTGTGAGTATTTTGATTATAAACCATTAAATAAGTTTTTTTGTTTTTTTTTCCCACTCCTTTTTGGGCCATTTTTTTTTCTGTTTGTTGTTATTTCTGTTATTGCACTTTTAAAAGAATGTAAATTGCTTACTTGCCCAAAATAAATAAATAACTAAATAAATAAATATTTAAAAATACAAATAAATAAATTAAAATAAATACAAATTAAAATTAAAATAAATTTTAATAAATACATAAAATTTATTAATTAATTAACATGAATTACAATAAATAAAATAAAAAATACATTAAAATAAATACATTAATTAATTAATTAAAATAAATTACAATAAATAAATAAATAAATAAAATTAAAAATTTGATATTGGGGAAAAAACACAGAAATTAAAAATACATCACAAAATACACAAACTGACCAATTTATATGCTGTTTGGTGCAATATCGGTAAAGTTATGCAAAAAATGAAAAGTTGCAAAATGTACCTAGGGGTGTAGGAGGGTTAAAAATCAGGTACAGTGCCTTTAAGTGGTACATTTACGGTGAAAATCCTGAAAACTCTAAAGCAGGACCCTTTAAACTGCCCTATGCAAATCTCCGTCCACCTGCAGCGCCTCCGCCGATCTCCTTAACGCCTTCGGACGTTTTCGAATAACACTACATTTGCACATTTGCACTGCGTCCATCGCGCCGGTGTCGCCCGTCCCCACGTCCCCGCCCACCCACACCCCCACCCTCCAAAACTGCTGACTCTCCCCCCTCCCTGCCCCTCTCCTCCCCCCACCACTGCCGCCGCCGCCGTCGCTCTTTATGGCCTGGATCATATTGTATCATAATCTGCTTTATTGTGCACAGAATAAGCTTTTCTTACAGGTAATTGCAACGCGCCGAATCGCCAGCTCGCACTTCATGTTAGCTATACTGCGACGACGTTAAAACGAAAACACACACACACACTCAGAAAAAACGCAGATCTATCTTGGCAGGGAGAAAATTGATCCATTTCACCTTTGTCTAATGGAAATTTTTATCAAGGGTTATCTGTTTATGCAAATGGAGCGGAGGCGAGCGGCGGCGGTTAATCTGAACGGCCTCTCGGAATGTCCACGCGGGAGGGGGAGGGCATCTGGGACACTTATGCGTGTTTAGGAGGGGGAATTGTCTCTCCGAGGGGGACATTAAACGTTATGGAGATATGTAAATTATGGGGCGCCTTCGGGGGGGGGCGTATATGGTCAAATGTGTGGACAGGATATGGGGGAATTTGAAATGCTCGATCTGGGGTGTCATCGTAAATCACGGCGCTTCGGTGAGGACAGATTTGCATAATTGTGTCTGTCTGAGTGTCAGGTTTGAACGTGTCTATCCAGAAGTGGGGCCACGGCGAGGACCGCGATCGGATACGCCAAACTCTACAGCAGGGGTGTCAAACAGGCGGCCTGGGGGCCAGGTCCGGCCCTCCAAGACCTTTAATCTGGCCCTTGGCTGATTTTCTATTAAAATATTCTAATTACAGTATATTTTAATTTTCTATTAAGATATTGGAAATTTTCCGCGCTGATTTTCTGCGCAGTTTAGCATTGCAGCGTCTCCAGCGCCTCTGTGCGTGGCCCCTCCCACTAGAGCAGCACAAATGAAGACTAAGGCCCCGTTTACGTATACCCGGGTATCTGTAAAAACTGACACTTTTCCCTTTGTGCCTTTCATTTACAGACAAACAGAGATTTTTCCTCTGAAAATGATTTTTTCTAAAAAGTCCGGCAAAAGTGGAGATTTTGGAAAACTCTGGTTTCACGTTTGCGTGTAAAGTGAGATAAACGGAGTTTTAGACAGCTGACGCACCAAAAGTGTGATTCTGATTGGCTCGCAGAGAGTTCTCCTTCATTTTCAGAGGCAAATTTGCTGTTTGCGTGTAAAAGACGGATACAAACGAAGAGAAATGTCTCAGTTTTTTAAAAAATACCAGCATACCTGTAAATGGGGCCTCATTTTGGAAAACAGGGGGAGACAAATATTCATTTCTCAACATACCCGGCGATGTGTAAACACCCCCCCCCCCCCATGGCTAAAAGTTGCAAAATGTGTAAACTGAGCATTTGCGATCCTTTTCCGTGTTTGAAAAAAAGACCGCTCAAACGGGCGATTCTGAACAAGGGAACATTCTGACATTTCTGACACATCCAAGAAAAAATGCAAATGCAGTTCCACCGCCCGTCTGGATGTCTACCCACCGTCTATGGAACTCACAGCCATAGAGTTTGGACCGCAAACGAGCAACGCAATGCAAGATGTTTTTTTTTTTTTGCCTGGAGGCACGTGAGAGTGTGTAATTTTATTTTCTGTGGAAATGTGTTTATTTTTCAATGGAAATGGTCTTATATCTTCCTCCGCTCTTAAAACGCGGAAGTTGGGCCAGTGCACATCGTACCCGCTGCACTGGCCTGTCTCTGTCCTCCTCATTTGCATTTGAGCAACAACGCCCAGAATGAAGTGTTTGAGAGGGATGTTTTTGGCTCTGGCTGTGTTCACGAGGCGTTCTCATGCACTGAGGCTTGATTTTGAAGAGGAATTCGTTTGCAGTGTTGGGGAGCCATTAAGGCGCCAGATAAAAGCATCAAGAAGTAGGGTTGCAAAATTCTGGGAATTTTCAAAGTTGGAAACTTTCCATGGGAATTTTCGGGAATTAACAGGAATTTTCGGGAATTAATGGGAATAAACTGGGAATTATCAAAGTTGAAGGTTGGGGGCATCAATATAGTTGGTAGAAAAAATATTGTAGCATAATCTTGTCTAAAATAATCACATTTGTGTGAATAAAGTAGGACACTATTTTGTGCAGAGCTGTCGAGCCCTCTACATGCATTTACATTCCTTTATCACATGCACAAGAACTTCTAGAATTCTGAAGAGCTAAAGCGACTTTTCTGAGCTCACAGCAAATACAGAACACACACACACAATGGGAACACACACTCAAAAGTTCAGAACAGGCTCACGAATGAACGAGTGGAGAAATTAGTGGCCAAACGTGCAAACCTCAGGCTCTTTGAGCCTGACACAGAACCATCCTCCACAAGATTGGGCACAGACATGGACACAGACTGAAGAAGATGAGGAGTCAGATGTTGAGGAAGTGAACACTATGGACATTGAGGAAGAAGCTTGAAAGTATTTGGCAAAATGGAGAACATGCAAAAACCAGGCTTGAGAAGCTTTGGGTAAATATTTTGATTGACAAAAGACTTTTTGACATTCAAGAAAGACTTTTCAGAGGGGAAAGCTGCTTTCATTTTACATTTTGAATTATAAGACACATTTTCATGTTTTGTTCATGTTTTGTTGTTCAGTGAAGGAGATACACATTGATAAAGTTCTTCTTACACATAAATCATGGGAGTCATGTGTTTTAATTGTCTCCCTTTTACAATAATGCTGCTGATGACAAAATAAAATGTTTATATTTATGTTGGTATATGACTCACAATAATTTCCATAAATTCCCAAAACTTCTGTGCAAAGTTACCAATTTGAAAATTCCCAAAATTCCCACGCCAGAGTTTCCATGGAAATTTTCCGGAAACTTTCCGGAAATTTTCCGCCCCTTTGCAACCCTATCAAGAAGTACCATATCATGGGATCTTTCAAGTTTCAGGATGTTCATAATATAATATTTTGTAAAAGAAAGAGTTCATCACTTCTCTAACAGATTTGCATTTCCCTGCACAAATATTTGGACTTATTGCTGTTTTTGGGGTGTATTTTCCATGAGTTTTCTGATCCGGCCTCTTTGAGATGAAAGTAGGTTGGATACGGCCCCCAGACCAAAATGAGTTTGACGCCCCTGATCTACAAGATCAAGTATCGATACGGTTTTGGTTAAAGAGGGCGTGCTGTGTGAAATTGAATTTTCTGGGACATTTCTGCCATGTTATAACGTTGTTCCCTCATCAAAAACATGCCCGAAGTGTTTTTAGAGTCACCCGTGCATGTTTGAGTAATATAGTGATCTCTCCTACGCTCGATTTGAACCCTCCTCACGTTTAGCCATAAGATTCTTTGCAATTCTCCATCCACATCCTCCCAAAAACATGCACGCTGGTTGTGTTGTGCTAACGTTCTGAAGGGGGAGTGACTTAGCGCGAGGAGCAAAGGGAACGGAGACCCAGAGCATCAAAAATGAAAGTGAAACTTATATGTGTAAATACGGAAGTCGACAGAGGCCATATTCATAAGCAATATTTTTTCATCCTTGTTATCCCGAGATAACGAGATAATTATTCCGTGATCTCGAGAAAACAACTGAAACATCTACGGCCACGTTGTGACAGGCTGACTTCGGGATATTTCTCATTCTGAAAAGACGCTTTTTGCTCATTAGAATGTCTGGAACAATAATCGATCAGCTGATAAGGACTAAAGCAGAACTAAAGCAGGACTAAAGCAGGACTAAACCAGGACTAAAGCAGGACTAAAGCAGGACTAAACCAGGACTAAACCAGGACTAAAACAGGACTAAACCAGGACTAAAGCAGGACTAAACCAGGACTAAACCAGGACTAAAGCAGGACTAAACCAGGACTAAACCAGGACTAAACCAGGACTAAACCAGGACTAAAGCAGGACTAAACCAGGACTAAACCAGGACTAAAGCAGGACTAAACCAGGACTAAACCAGGACTAAAGCAGGACTAAAACAGGACTAAAGCAGGACTAAAGCAGGACTAAAACAGGACTAAAACAGGACTAAAGCAGGACTAAAGCAGGACTAAAACAGGACTAAAACAGGACTAAACCAGGACTAAACAGGACTAAAGCAGGACTAAACCAGGACTAAACCAGGACTAAACCAGGACTAAACAGGACTAAAGCAGGTCTAAAGCAGGACTAAAACAAGACTAAACCAGGACTAAACCAGGACTAAAGGAAGACTAAAGCGGGACTAAAACAGGACCAAACCAGGGCTAAACCAGGACTAAAGGAGGACTACAACAGGACTAAAGCAGGACTAAAACAGGACTAAACCAGGACTAAACTATGACTAAACCAGGACTAAACAGGACTAAACCAGGACTAAAACAGGACTAAAGCAGGACTAAAGCAGTACTAAAACAAGACTAAACCAGGACTAAAGGAGGACTAAAGCGGGATTAAAGCAGGACTAAAGGAGGACTAAAACAGGACTAAAGCAGGACTAAAACAGGACTAAACCAGGGCTAAACCAGGGCTAAACCAGGACTAAACCAGGACTAAAGCAGGACTAAACCAGGACTAAAACAGGACTAAAGCAGGACTGAAACAGGACTAAACCACGACTAAACCAGGACTAAAGGAGGACTAAACCAGGACTAAAGCAGGACTAAATCAGGACTAAACCAGGACTAAACCACGACTAAACCAGGACTAAACAGGACTAAACCAGGACTAAAGCAGGACTAAAACAGGACTAAAACAAGACTAAAAAAAGACTAAACCAGGACTAAAGGAGGACTAAAGCGGGACTAAACCAGGACTAAACCAGGACTTGGTCATTAGAATGTCTGGAATAATAATCGGTCAGCTGATAAGGCAATATTTTGATCAGGGGTTGACACGGGGAGATTGCAGGATAATTTCCAGATTGGTCCGCGGCACCTCCGCAGAAGACCGGCCCGGCTTCGTCTTTACCAGCGGAGATACTAGGGATGGGCGAAGTGAGGCTTCATGAAACACCGAAGCAGTTGAAGCGATTGTGTCAGAGGCTGAATCACAGTTCGAAACTCTCTCCACAGTGACATCTAGTGGCGATATGTTAGAACTATAACTTCCAGAATGTTTCATTTTTTGAAACGGAATAATTTCTTGTTTTCTCCAAATTTCGAATTAATTTTCTCATTATTAAGGTGGAAAATAATCATTACTGTCAGCTTCTGTATGTAAATATGTTGTTTTCAGTGACAATAATAAAAGGTAGGTTTGGGCAATTACAGTAATCCCTCGTTTATCGGGGGGGTTAGGTTCCAGAAATAACCCGTAATAAGTGAAATCTGGGAAGTAGGACAACTTTATATTTTACAATTATTCTACATGTTTTAAGGCTGTAAACGCCTCACCACACACATTATACACTTTTCTCAGACTGGAATTAACATTTTCTCACATTTTTCTCTTGTTTAAACACTCAAACTTTCGTAGATTGGGGGAGTGTGCGCGCGGACATGTGTACCCGCTTATCGTGGTCAAATCCATAGAGCAACATGACCGGCGTCCCACTCGGGGCTGCGAGCACGAGACCGAGGCAGTGTCCGGACCGTGCCTCCCCCTCGGGACCGCGTCCAACAACGCAGTCCGAGCCACGAAGCGAAAACGCACAAGAGCTGCACAAAACAAGGCAAAGAGCCGCATGCGGTGGTTTAATCCTGGTTTAGACCTGGTCTAGTCCTGGTTTAGTCCAGGTTTAGTCCAGGTTTAGTCCAGGTTTAATCCAGGTTTAGTCCTGGTTTAGTCTCGGTCTGGTCCTGGTCTAGTCCCGGTCTGGTCCTGGTCTGGTCCTCATGTCTTAGTCCCGGTCTGGTCCCGGTCTGGTCCTCATGTCTTAGTCCCGGTCTGGTCCCGGTCTGGTCCTCATGTCTTAGTCCCGGTCTGGACTTCCTACAGATCCAGTGACTCATGTCTGGGCTCCTCGTGGATCCAGCGGGACCCCCGGAGCCCCCCCGGGTCCCCCCTCTATAACATCTATAGAAATGTGTCAAACTGAACACATTCTGTACTGTACAGGAGACACGGAGGAGAAGACAATCAGGACGCACAGCACAATGTTCATACACTAGAAAAAAAAAATAGAAATAAAAAAATAATAATAATAATTTAAAAAATTTAAAAATCCGTGAAACAGCGAGGCCGCGAAAAGTGAAATAGAGCGAGGGACCACTGTACACAAATGTGAGTTAAGGTGTAGAATGCCTTAAATAATCGAATATGATCAGAATGAAAACATAAACATAAAGGGATTCCTCTGTTTGGAAGACGAGCCGACGAGTTCCTGCTCTGACTTCCATCAAAATCAATTCAAATCCCGACTGTCCAGCGTGTGGACAGGATTTTATTTCTTTTCCATTTCTCCCAAGCCGTAAGGAAACATGGTGATCTAAATATGTGTCCGACCACGTTAAAACCGCCCGCATCTCGGCATTAGTGAAACAGAGATATGTGCATTAGAAGTTTTTTTTTTTTAAATGTGTGATTTTTGTTTTTTTGCAGAATGTGCGAGTTGAGGTCATGAAGACTCCGTGTTTCAGATAACAGCATTAGTCAGAGCCCCCAGGATTTCGCGGGCATTTTTTGTGATTGTTGCGGGCTAAAATGCCTGAATTTGCGGGAGCTTTTCCAAAAAGTTGCGATGAAAGTTGCGGTGCTTTTAAGGTTTTTGTTGCGATTTTGTTGCGGGAGGAAGTGAAAGTTGCGATAAATAGTTGTGATTTTTGCTTTTTGTAATTAAAATTGAGTAATATTTTGAATACTGAGTTATTACTGACAAAGAATAATAGAAAGACACGCGGTCTTTTGCTGTTATATTTGTGGGCAAATGGCCGCAGACATGTTTCTTTGCCATTAGAAGCCGTGTCTCAATTCCCAGAGTGCACAGCTCGGAGCGTGGCCCGAAGGGCATGTGCGTCACACATTTCGACAGTACACCGGCGCGACGACTGCTGTCCCACTTCTTTTTTGTCCCATGCGCAGTTAACACGCGGTCCGAAGACCGCAGTCGTTAAGCGCTCCGCGGACTGCAGTCGGGGCTGAGCAAGTGTGCACCTCCTTGACTGCAGTCTGAGCCCCCTTCGGGCCGCGCTCCGAGCTGTGCACTCTGGGAACTGGGGACACGGCCGCAGTTTCGTTTTGTCACACGGAAGTAAAGCAGAATGTTGCGGCTTCCAAACTCAAACCTTTTAGCCGCCGAGAATATGAGGTTGGGTCCTATGGCTCGCAGATTTGTGACGCGCAAAGAGGAGGCTATGGTGACAGATACGCTGAGATCCAGATATGCGTTTTGTGCATTTATTACAAAAAGAGCGCACACAGTTATGACAGCGCAGCAGGATGAAATGGAACTCATGAAAACCAGCAGGATGAACAGATTAACGTGAAAGATGAATGAATGGTTTGCGGTCAACAAAAAATACGGCTACACCCAACCCTGACTCTCTCCTCTGTGTGACAGGTGAGCGCGCGCTTTTACACGCACACACTTCCGTACGTGCACACACCCACACTCACGTGACCCACCGCCTCTGCCGCACACACACACACAAACGCACCGTGCACCTCATCTCAGTTATGTCTCCTACACTGAAGGAAGTTGGTCGGCGTTCAATACGTCGCCGATGATTGGTCAAAATTAGGAAAAATTGCGGAAAAGTTGCGGTGATTGGTCAAAATTGCAACACCGCCCTGAATTCGCGGGGATTGGCTGAAGTTGCGTTGAAGTTGCAAATCGCAACATCGCGAATTCCTGGAGGGTCTGATTAGTGACATTAAAAAGTAGGGATGAACCGACGTGAAAATTTTAGCCGATACCGATGTCCGATATTGATGTTGCTGTTATCGGCCGATACCGATATTTGCCGATACCGATAATTGTTTATTTTTAATTCTGAGATAACATTTTATACAGACTGAAATTCATGCAAAATGAATTTATTTTTGAATGTCTTTTATTTTCAAAACGTCTTTTGACTCCTGACTCCTTTTGACTCCTGGGGGGGGGGGCAGGATCAGACCGGGACTAGACCAGGACTAAACGCGGACTAAACCAGGTCTAGACCTGGACTAAACCAGGATTAAACCACCAAAGTTTGAGTGTTTAAACGAGAGAGAAATT
This sequence comes from Paratrypauchen microcephalus, assembly GCA_036785185.1. Lineage (NCBI taxonomy): Eukaryota > Metazoa > Chordata > Actinopteri > Gobiiformes > Gobiidae > Paratrypauchen > Paratrypauchen microcephalus. Next base: position 443,042 of record JAVJIX010000269.1, on the reverse strand, counting down.
GAGAAAAAACATACATTTTAAATTTCAAATTGGCTTGTTTTTCGGAAAGAAAGGGGGCGTGTATACATCAACATATTTTCCGACACTCGCTTGCCGGCCAATCCCGTTACGAGAAGCGCCGAAGGGGTTTCCCCTGTTCGCCGATCAGCTGTGAGGAGCTCGTGAATATGTACGCCGCACTGCGAGACAATAAGGACATGAAAATGGACTTTTAACTTCCACTTGGACACATGACACGTTTGAGAGACCTGGTTCAGGACACGTCCGTTTCTCCGGAGCTCGTGTACAGAGTGCGGTCATGCCCCCGGGATAACTTGAGTCCTGTTTTGCTGCGGTCGGTCACATATGTGTTTGCAGATAATAACCCCACAGAAGGAAATAGTAATAAAGATGCAGTGTGTAACTTTTAAGCCAGAAAAATAATTTAAAATAAGTGCTTGTTTTCATTTTGGTGGTTTGTTGCACAAAAATTGGCTTGCATTTCCACAAACCTGACTCTGCCTCCTGCTTGTTTCCATGGTTATAATATTCCACAGTATGGC
>JAVJIX010000269.1:392500-437500 GCA_036785185.1 Paratrypauchen microcephalus | reverse complement strand
GTTTAGTCTTAGTTTAGTCCTAGTTTAGACCTGGTTCGGTCTTGGTTTAGTCTTAGTTTAGTCCTAGTTTAGACCTGGTTCGGTCTTGGTTTAGTCTTAGTTTAGTCCTAGTTTAAACCTGGTTCAGTCTTAGTTTAGTCATAGTTTAGACCTGGTTCAGTCTTGGTTTAGTCTTAGTTTAGTCCTAGTTTAGACCTGGTTCAGTCTTAATTTAGTCCTAGTTTAGACCTGGTTCGGTCTTGGTTTAGTCTTAGTTTAGTCCTAGTTTAGACCTGGTTCAGTCTTAGTTTAGTCCTAGTTTAGACTTGGTTCGGTCTTGGTTTAGTCTTAGTTTAGTCTTAGTTTAGACCTGGTTCAGTCTTAATTTAGTCCTAGTTTAGACCTGGTTCGGTCTTGGTTTAGTCTTAGTTTAGTCCTAGTTTAGACCTGGTTCAGTCTTAGTTTAGTCCTAGTTTAGACTTGGTTTAGTCCTAGTTTAGACCTGGTTCGGTCTTGGTTTAGTCTTAGTTTAGTCCTGGTTCAGTCTTAGTTTAGTCCTAGTTTAGACCTGGTTCAGTCTTGGTTTAGTCTTAATTTAGTCCTAGTTTAAACCTGGTTCAGTCTTAGTTTAGTCCTAGTTTAGACCTGGTTCAGTCTTGGTTTAGTCTTAGTTTAGTCCTAGTTTAGACCTGGTTCAGTCTTAATTTAGTCCTAGTTTAGACCTGGTTCGGTCTTAGTTTAGTCTTAGTTTAGTCTTAGTTTAGACCTGGTTCAGTCTTAGTTTAGTCCTAGTTTAGACTTGGTTTGGTCTTGGTTTAGTCTTAGTTTAGTCCTGGTTCAGTCTTAGTTTAGTCCTAGTTTAGACCTGGTTCGGTCTTGGTTTAGTCTTAGTTTAGTCCTAGTTTAAACCTGGTTCAGTCTTAGTTTAGTCCTAGTTTAGACCTGGTTCGGTCTTGGTTTAGTCTTAGTTTAGTCCTGGTTCAGTCTTAGTTTAGTCCTAGTTTAGACCTGGTTCAGTCTTGGTTTAGTCTGCATTTAGTCCTAGTTTAAACCTGGTTCAGTCTTAGTTTAGTCCTAGTTTAGACCTGGTTCAGTCTTGGTTTAGTCTTAGTTTAGTCCTAGTTTAGACCTGGTTCAGTCTTAATTTAGTCCTAGTTTAGACCTGGTTCGGTCTTGGTTTAGTCTTAGTTTAGTCCTAGTTTAAACCTGGTTCAGTCTTAGTTTAGTCCTAGTTTAGACCTGGTTCGGTCTTGGTTTAGTCTTAGTTTAGTCCTGGTTCAGTCTTAGTTTAGTCCTAGTTTAGACCTGCTTCAGTCTTGGTTTAGTCTTAATTTAGTCCTAGTTTAGACCTGGTTCGGTCTTGGTTTAGTCTTAGTTTAGTCCTAGTTTAAACCTGGTTCAGTCTTAGTTTAGTCCTAGTTTAGACCTGGTTCAGTCTTGGTTTAGTCTTAGTTTAGTCCTAGTTTAGACCTGGTTCAGTCTTAATTTAGTCCTAGTTTAGACCTGGTTCGGTCTTGGTTTAGTCTTAGTTTAGTCCTAGTTTAGACCTGGTTCAGTCTTAGTTTAGTCCTAGTTTAGACTTGGTTTGGTCTTGGTTTAGTCTTAGTTTAGTCCTGGTTCAGTCTTAGTTTAGTCCTAGTTTAGACCTGGTTCGGTCTTGGTTTAGTCTTAGTTTAGTCCTATTTTAAACCTGGTTCAGTCTTAGTTTAGTCCTAGTTTAGACCTGGTTCAGTCTTGGTTTAGTCTTAATTTAGTCCTAGTTTAGATCTGGTTCAGTCTTAATTTAGTCTTAGTTTAGTCCTAGTTTAGACCTGGTTCAGTCTTAATTTAGTCCTAGTTTAGACCTGGTTCGGTCTTGGTTTAGTCTTAGTTTAGTCCTAGTTTAGACCTGGTTCAGTCTTATTTTAGTCCTAGTTTAGACCTGGTTCAGTCTTAGTTTAGTCCTAGTTTAGTCCTGGTTCAGTCTTAGTTTAGTCCTAGTTTAGTCCTGGTTCAGTCTTAATTTAGACCTGGTTCAGTCTTAGTTTAGACCTGGTTTAGTCCTGGTTCAGTCTTAGTTTAGTCCTAGTTTAGACCTGGTTCAGTCTTAGTTTAGTCCTGGTTTAGTCCTGGTTCAGTCTTAGTTTAGTCCTGGTTCAGTCTTAGTTTAGTCCTAGTTTAGTCCTGGTTCAGTCTTAATTTAGACCTGGTTCAGTCTTAGTTTAGTCCTGGTTTAGTCCTGGTTCAGTTTTAGTTTAGTCCTGCTTAAGTCTTAGTTTAGTCCTAGTTACATCGCTGTGTACATTAACGGGGATTAGCGCTCAGTTTCTTTCCACACACCAACTTCCTAAAAACACTAATCCGATCTCAAACAGCAGCGATATACAACCAAATTAATCCCAACTTAAATTGTAACGCTTAAATTGTCTGGTCCCTCCATCTGGAAAAACAAACCGAGCGCTCTGAAGAAAGTGAAAGAGAGATTAGAGGCTGTTTGAACGGGAGATTATGTTTAGGACAGGGAAAAAAAGGGAAAAACTTTTATTTGATTGACCTGAAGGTGAGACGTAGCTACGGGCAGATGGAAAGTTGTTTCTGGGAGATAAAGACAAAAGATGAAGAGTGAGTTTATGAGGGAGGGAAAGTGCCAGAACATACTGTCCTCGTGTCCTTGGGCAAAATTCCGGAGCCCGTAAATGCTCACCGAAAATCTTTTTTGGGGGGTGTCGATAAAGCGCGCGCTCACTTTGCAAAGCGTGTCCTCGTTTTGTGAAATCGCGTCGTCGTTTTATTAAGTCGCTCGTCCGTGTAAATAGAGTGCGCGCTTGTTTACCTAAATCGTGGAGTCGTCTTACTAAAACTGTGCGCTCACTAAAACTGAGTCGTGCCCACGTTATAAACCTCGTGAGAACAATTTACCAAAGCGTGGCCACGATTTCGAAACAAGCACACATTTTAAACAACCCTTGTCTAAAATCCGGAATATTTTATCGGACACGCGGGCGTCAGGGAGCCACTATAATTTTCCAGGAGACTCCCGGAACTTCCGGGAGACTTGGGATGTCTGCACGACTTCATACAGCGAGCGCATGATTTAGTAAACTCTCTCTTTCTCTCTCTTTTCTCTCTCTCTCTATTTCTCTCTCTCTTTTCTCTCTCTCTCTCTTTATCTCTCTTTTCTCTCTTTTCTCTCTCGCTTTCTCTCTCTCTTTTCACGTTTTAGATAGACGAGGGCACGACTTCATACGGTGAGCGCACGATTTAGTAAACCAGGGTGCACGATTTAGGTAAACGAGCGCACGTTATATATTTAAACGAGTGCGTGATTTAATAAACTCTCTCTTTCTCTCTCTTTTCTCTCTCTCTCTCTCTTTCTCTCTCTTTTCTCTCTCTTTCTCTCACTCTTTCTCTTTTCTCTCTCTCTTTCTCTCTCTTTCTCATTCTGTCTCTTTTCTCTCTCTCTTTCTTTTCTCTCTCTCTTTTCTCTCTCTCTTTTCCCTCTCTCTTTCTTGTTTTCTCTCTTTCTCTCTTTTCTCTCGCTCTCTTTCTCGTTCTCTGTCTCTTTTCTCTCTCTCTTGTTTTCTGTCTCTTTTCTCTCTTTTCTCTCTTTTTCTCTCTCTCTTTCTTGTTTTCTGTCTCTTTTCTCTCTCTTTTCTCTCTCTTTCTCTCTCTCTTTTCTCTCTCTCTTTCTCTTTTTCTCTCTCTCTTTTCTCTCTCTCCTTCTCTCTCTCTCTTTTCTCTCTCTCTTTTTCTCTCTCTCTTTTCTTTCTCTCTCTCTCTCTCTCTCTCTCTCTCTTTTCTCTCTTTCTCTCTCTCTCTCTTTTCTCTCTCTTTCTCCCTCTCTTTTCTCTCTCTCTTTTCTCTCTCTTTCTCTCTCTCTTTCTCTCTCTCTCTTTTTCTCTCTCTCTTTTCTCTCTCTCCTTCTCTCTCTCTCTCTCTCTCTTTTCTCTCTCTCTTTTTCTCTCTCTCTTTTCTTTCTCTCTCTCTCTCTTTTCTCTCTCTCTCTTTCTCTCTCTCTCTTTCTCTCTCTCTTTCTCTCTCTTTCTCTCTTTTCTCTTCTTTGTTGTGGTTCTTTTCCGTCAGGCGCGGTCCGGGGCAGCCTGTCCAGCGCGGGGTCCTTCACTGATGATTTGGAGGATGATGTTGTGAGCTAAACTTTTGTCCAAACTTTTCCCTTTTCTACTTTTATTTCACATGTTTTTTCACAAATGCGGAGCTCGTACTACAAGCCGCACAATGGCACGCACTGCACGTACACCAAACTGAAAGGTAAACCCGAGATCTCATCTTATTTCGCCTAAATTCTGCTCTCGGGCTAGTTAGCATTAGCATTAGCATTAGCTGATGTTTGGGCAGCGAAAACTTCAGCAAATCTTTTCTTTTGTTGTGATAAAAGACTCGATCCCGTTGAATTATGAAACTATTGGGCTGCTAGTCTTGTAAATTAGGCGTTTGACTGATTTAATCTTCTCTTTACCTAATAAGTCCTAATTAAAAAGTTGGTACGTAACCTTAATCTTTTTTTCCCCCCTTCTATTATTATTATTTTAGTTTTATTTTAGTCTTATTTTATTATTTTTTGCTGCGTAACCTAATTTTTAAAATTGTTATTATTGTAGTTTTATTTTATTATTTTTGTTAGTACATAACCTCCAACTATTTATTTTCTATTATTATTATTATTATTATTATGATTATTATTACGTTTTTAATTTTAGTTTAATTTTATTATTATTATTATTATTTTTTGGTACGTAACCTCAATCTCTTTTGTTTTTTTAATTTATAATGTTGTGTGAAATTGAACTTCTCCTGTTATCAATTTATAATGTTGTTAATGTATAATATTTTACAAGGTCATATTTTACAAGGTCATTAAATTTTAATAACTTTGACTGAGTAAAAAGATCATGAGTGTGTTCTAAGAAGCCGACCTTGTGAATGATCCGCACGGCTCTTTTTTGCAGAAGAAATAGTGGATTAATTGAACATTGGTAATTATTACCCCAAACTTCAACACAGTATAAATAGGGAAGAATCAAAGAACAATATAAAATACGGAGTTCACTGTGATCAAGGTCATGCTTAACTTTATTTATATTTTCAGTTTTGATGATTCATTTTTTTTATCATTTAATTTATTAATCATTCTTTTTTTTTTTAAAGTTTGTGTTTCATATGAATTTTGCACAAGAAGTGGTTTAACAGTATCACAACCATGGCAAAAGGAGAAATTCAATTGGTCGACCAAATAAACATTTGTCCAGTTGACAAATTGAATTTCTCCTTTTGCCGTGGATTCTACCTGGACGACTGAGGGATTCTTCACATATCACAGCCGTGATTTAGCCTTTTTTTATTGAACCGTATGGAATCGAAAGCTCACTGTATATGTATCGTATCGTGGTCTATGTATTGAGTTGTGTATCGTATCTGCAAACTTTTAAAGGTCCCATGGCATGAAATTTTCATTTTCTGAGGTTTTTGAATGTTAATGTGAGCTCCCCGACCCTGTTTAGCCCCCCCCCCCATGGCTAAAAGTTGCGAAATGTCTAAACTGAGCATTTGCGGTCCTTTTCTGCGTTAGAAAAAAAAACAGCTCAAACGGGTGATTCTGAACAAGGAAACTTATTGACGTCACATCAAAAAATGCAGCTCCACCCCCGTCTCTGTTTCTACTCAGCGTCTCTGTAAATCACGCCCATAGAGTTTGGACTACGGAGGAGCTACTCAATGCGAAATGCGTTTTTTTATTTGCCTGGAGGCACGTGCGAGTGTTTCTAGGCTCGGAAGTCCTTTATCTGAGCCTCTGGACATCTGAAACAGCAGTGGTTTAATTTTATTTTCTGTGAAAATGTGTTTTTTTTTCATTGAAATGCCTCTCTTTTCTTCCTCCGCGCTTAAAACGCGGAAGTGGGGCCAGCACAAGGAAACAAGGAACCAGCGGCGCATTTGCCCCTTCCCCCACCCGCTCCTCTAACCTATCTCTGTCCTTCTCATTTGCATTCAAGCAACAAGGCCCAGAATGAGTTGTTCAGAGAGAGATTTTCTTACTCTGACTCTGTACATGTGTCTTTCTCATGCACTGAGTGTTGATTTTGGAGAAGGATTCATTTACAGTATTAGGGAACCATTAAGGAGCCATATAAAAGCATCAAGAAGTACCATGTCATGGGATCTTTAATAATACCCAACCATAATGGGCGTATTCTTGTCCATGTGCTCTTATCCTTGTTCTTGTCCAGCTTCAGGTCGTTCTAAAAACATTCAGGAAAAGTTCATTTCTGTTCTGTCAATGGGACTTTTTTAGAATCGATACCTGCTCAAATGAGTATCTAGTTTTAGTATTGATTAGTACTTGATTTTCGATACTTTGGACAGCGCTGCTTGGACCGTGCGCGTTTCTTGTTATTTCTGTCTTGATAACACATCTCCCTCTCCTCCCAGCATCCTCCTCGTCCGGCCCCTCCCCTCTGGCCGCGATGCCTCAGAAGCCGCAGAAGCCGACCCAGACCACCCACTACATCGAGCTGGGCGGGTACCAGTACTGGCCCGTGCTGGTGCCCCGGGGCATCCGGCTTTATACGTACGAGCAGATCCCGGTGTTCCTGAGGGACAACCCCTACATCACCGACGGGTACAGGGCCTACCTGCCCTCCCGCCTCTGCATCAAGAGGTCAGACGTCCTCCTTTTATCTGTGGAACGTTTTCTTCTTAAAGCTGCACTGTCGCTTTGGAGTCTGTCCGTTTCTATGGAGATGTCTTTGCTCTGCCTGGAATGTTCCGCAGTGTGACATTAAACAGCTCTACTTTACAGTTATTCAATTACAGGTGGTTTTAGAGCTCAAAAATACAAAAATTCTGGCTGAACGGGGTCACCTCTCCACAGAGCTGACCTGTAACTTGGTTCTGGTTTGGTCCCCATGAAGATAGAAAGGTTTAATGCCATACTGTGGAACATTCCAGACAAAGCAAGAACATTTCCATGGAGAAAAGCGTTTGATGGACCCTCCACCAAACTTGTCCTGAAAATAGTGCTGATTTGGTTCAATCCTGGTTTAGTCCCAGTTTACATCTGGTTTAGACCTGGTTTAACCTCCTGAGACCCGCCCATTCATTTGTGTCCTTTATAGTGGACATTGAGTTAACCTGTCTGTCAAAATAAATAATACATAAAAATACTAAAATAAATAAATAAAAACAAAATAAATGGTACATAAAAATAAATAAAAAATACAAAATAAATAATACATAAAAATAAATTTAAAAAATACTAAAAAAAAAAAAAAATACAAAATAAATAATACATAAAAATAAAAAAATAAAAATAAATACAAAATAAATAATACATAAAAATAAAAACTAAAATACTAAAATAAATAAATAAATAAAAATTAATAAATAAATACAAAATAAATAATACATAAAAATAAATACAAAATAAATAATACATAAAAATACAAAATAAACAATACATAAAAATAAAAAAATACTAAAATAAATAAATAAAAATAAATACAAAATAAATAACACATAAAAATAAAAATAAAAAAAATAAAATAAATAAATTAATGAAATAAATAAATACAAAATAAATAATACATAAAAATAAATACAAAATAAATAATGCATAAAAATAAAAACTAAATAAATAATGCATAAAAATAAAAAAAAATACTAAAATAAATAAATAAAAATAAATACAAAATAAATAACACAAAAATAAATAAAAAAAATACTAAAATAAATAAATTAAATAAATAAGAAATTAAAAGGGAGACTAAAAACTATTTTTGATGTGACTGTAGAAGCTTTTCAGAGATGTTGGTCATCAAAAAAAAAAAAAGTTTTTGTTAAGATGTTAACTTCACGTGGATTTAACACCAAAATGTCCCCGACGTCCATTACAGAGGACATGTTACAACATTATGAATACAAATAAAATTACCAAAATGTAAATGCTGAGGTGTTCATTTAGAAATAGAAAAAAATAAAATAAAATAATAATAATAATAATAATAATAATAATTATTATTATTATTATTATTATTATTATTATTATTCAGATACGCTTTTTTTCTTCAGGTCCCAGGAGGTTAAATCTGGTTTAGACCTGGTTTGGTTCTGGTGGCTCAGTCCTGGTGTAGTCCTTGTTTAGTGTTCCAAAGTCCCCTCCCATTATGTGAATCAAAATATAAACTCCTAGTTTCACTGCTCCTTTAATCCAGTAAAAGCCTATTATTATGACGACGATGATGAAACAGCAGGAGAGCCGACGTGGGGGACAAACGGGTCTGTTGTTGCGGGCCCCAGGGTTTTAGGGAATTAGAACCTCTGCTTATTAATTAATATTAGAGGGGCCCCCAAATTTCTGGCCTGGTTTGTGTTAATCCCCATTATAGTCCTGGTTTGGTCTATGTATTAGTGTTTAGTCCTGTCTTAGATCTAATTTAGCCTTGGTTTGATGTTAGTTTCCATGAAATTAGAAAGGTTTAATGTCCTACTGCATTCCAGACATAGCAATAACAAAGCGTTTGATGGACCCTCCACCACAAAAGTTACACAGTGCAGCTCTGAACGTAACTCGACACAAATAAAGTTGTTTTTCAGTTTTGTTTGGGTTTGTGTGTCGAGGGAATGAGATTTTGCATAATAAACCCTCTTTAAAGACAGGATTTGGAACTTTGAATGCGTTTGTGACACGAAAATGGGCAAAAATCACAGTAAAATTCAAAAGCTGAAGCCAAACATGAGCCGTTTGTGTTTACTTTGGACTCTGAAAACGGTTTCAACAATACCCGATCCACATATTTTCCTTAGTGACTCATTTGAATTCATTTTAATTAGTGATTTGCACTCGAAGCTGTTTTAGTTTAGTTTATTTGATTTATTTGACAGGGACAATGTACAGGAGCTGTTTTGTACCAGACTTTAACTCTTGGAGCTCATTTCCATCCGCAGTCCCTGAGACAAACAACATCACAAACAATGAACATAAAGCAGAAAAAACAGAATATTTACAGTGGCGCTGATACATTTCATCAATTATTAAAAAAATAATTAAAACTCTTTTCCCAATACCTGTACCCCCTTCTCATGTCGAGTCTTTAACGGCGACACGTCTGCACTCTTACAAACTGTTGTTTAATTTCCAGGCTACATTTTTTTGAAGCATTTGCATAATTTTAGCTCAGTTGGAAGTTTGTTCCATTCTGAGATTGTTTATAAATGAAAATGCAGATTGTCCTAATGATGTTTTCCGTTTTGGTATTGCACATTGGCCACTGACCGTTGACCTGGATGTTCTGACCGTCTGATCAGATGTTAAATAGATAAACTTTTTCAATGGTGGTGGTGCCACATTATTGATAATCTTGAATAATAACCTTAGATTGGCCAGTTTAATTGTATTATCAAAGTTGAGCATTTTCTGTTTACATGTGTCTTTCTCATGCACTGAGTGTTGATTTTGAAGAAGGATTCATTTACAGTATTAGGGAACCATTAAGGCACCATATAAAAGCATCAAGAAGTACCTTGGGACCTTTAATATCTGACAGTGATGGTATTTCCGTGGTTTCCGATCTAGAATCTTAGGGCCTCTTTACACGAGAACTCTTACGGGTAAAAACGACAAAATATTTTATCAGAAGTGCCTTTCACTTAGACAGTGACGGCGTTTTGGGGGCTTAAAAACGCAAAAAACTGAAATCGCCCTTCAAAGTGGAAAACTTGAATACGCTCCGCCGTAGCGTTTTTGTCTACACTGCCCAAGACGCAAAACTCTGCTCAAATCTGCTGACGTCGCGTACGCGTTTACGTCACATCGGTCCATATATCAGTGTACTTTGTTTGGCAGGACCTTGTTGCGCCTTCGTTGCTTTGTCGTCTAACGTGGTCTGAAGCAATAGTTGAACTTCTTCGTCTGACAACACGTTTTTTTTTTTTTCTACCGATAGCCATGTTTTGTTTTGCTTTTCGCGGCTCAGATGAGAAGAAGGAAGATTCTACGCATGCGCGCGGACATAGTCAAAATGTATCACAGCACCGCCTAGATGCCTGGCATGCATACCCAATCCAATTCCACACACTTTTGCGTCACCGTATGCGCGCAGATTTCCTCCTGAAAACGCTCGTCTAAACACGGAATAAAAAGTGAAGACGCGACGCCACTTTTGCGTCTTCTGTTCAGACCGTCGTCATATAAACGTAGCTTTAAGTGTTTATAAAGAGTTTCTAAAGGTTTTATTGTGGTTTTGTTGTGACCAGCATGAAACACCAAAGATTAAATGAGGTAGTATCATTGCATTTAGATAGATTTTTGCTCTTTTTTTGGTCAGGGAATTTCATATGGATCTAAAATTAGACAGATTATATTTTATTTTAAGGCAAACCTTTTTAATGTGTTTTTGAAAACTTAGTCGATTATCTAAGATACCAAGATATCTGCATTCATCAACATTTTTAATAGTTTTGCCGTTTACTGTGATTAAGGGATATGTTCTTTTATTTTGTTTTGTGGAGAAAAACAAAAATACCAATACTGTTTGAGATTTGAGGCTTTTTACTTTCCCTCCACACATATACATTATTTACTTTGTTTTTTTAAAGCTTTAAGTAAACCATTTCTATACAAATCATAATATTAGAATAAACCCCTGTGCGCACAATAAAATAAAATACAAAAAAAACCCCAAAAAACACAAAGATACATACGTACAGACACACCTCTGTTCAGATTTCTTTTCCTTTCCTTTTCCTTTTGTTTGTGAACGGCACTAATGTTTAAACTGTCTTCTTCAAAGTGAATTCCAGTTTTCCAGAAGTCGTTCCTGAAAAAGTCCAGCCCTGGGCTAATCGGAGCTGTTGTGTGTTCTGTTGCGTGTTCTGTTGTGTGGTTGTGCCGCAGCCTGTTCATGGTCTCCAACGAGTCGGTGAACATGTGGAGCCACCTGCTGGGCTTCCTGCTCTTCTTCTGCCTCGGCGTCTACAACATGGCGTCAGTGCTGCCCTCTGTCGGCGCCTCCAGGGAGGACTACGTCATCTACTCCGTCACCCTCTTCTGCTTTCAGGTAACGAGGGGAATTGAATCAAGATATTAACATGATCAAATCAAACTGACCAACGGAAAAAAGCTGCATTCTGTAACTTTTCTGGTGGAAGGTCCGTCAAATGCTTTTCTCCGCTTTTCTACCCCTTTATCTCCGTCTTTGTCTTGCCCCTCGATACTGAGCTGAGAGGGCTCGGGATACGAATGTTCCCCTAAGAAAAGGGCCACCACTCGATGACCGTTTCCGTCATCATCCCTCGCCATGTCAAGGATTATCGGGTACCTCGGCTCGACAAAAAACTAGCTCATTTATTCGTGAAAGTTCGATGAAAACGATAACGTCGCCTAAACAGACGCCGCAACAACAGTTCACTAAAAGTAACATAGAACAGAAGCGTCATAATTGTAAACCTGCTAAACTGTTAATCGATAATTACAACTGCTGAAAATACATTTAAGAGACTCCTTGGCTGCTCGATGTGACGCTGCCTTAGTCCTGGTTTAGTCCTGGTTTTGTCCTGGTTTTGTCCTGGTTTTGTCCTGGTTTTGTCCCCATTATCTTCTGTTTTAGTCCTGGTTTTGTTCTGGTTTAGTCCTGGTTTAGTCCTGGTTTAGTCCTGTTTTAGTCCTGGTTTAGTCCTGGTTTAGTCCTGGTTTTGTCCTGGTTTTGTCCTGGTTTTGTCCTGGTTTTGTCCCCATTATCTTCTGGTTTAATCCTGGTTTTGTTCTGGTTTAGTCCTGGTTTAGTCCTGGTTTAATTCTGGTTTAGTCCTGGTTTAGTCCTGGTTTAGTCCTGGTTTAGTCCTGGTTTCGTTCTGGTTTTGTCCTGGTTTTGTCCCCATTATCTTCTGGTTTAATCCTGGTTTTGTTCTGGTTTAGTCCTGGTTTAGTCCTGGTTTAATTCTGGTTTAGTCCTGCTTTAGTCCTGGTTTAGTCCTGGTTTAGTCCTGGTTTAGTTCTGGTTTAGTTCTGGTTTACTCAAAGTTTCTCCAGTTAAATCCTGGTTCAGTTATAGTTAATCCCGGTTTAGTCCTTGTTGTCCTGATCCCAAAACCTGCCTGAGCTTGTAGGTGTACCCCTTCGTTTCAAGTCCAGTCGAGAGCTTACTTCGTTTTAAGGGGTATGTAGCCCGAGGTCGTGGCCCGAGCCCTTGATCAAAATTAGAATCGGGACACCCCTTACCCTCACATGAACACGCAAAACCAAGGGGTAGGGGTAAGACGAAGGGGTAAGAGAGAGGAATGGGATGCAGATTTAGGCTACGTTCACACTGCAGCCTGAAGTGACCCAAATCCGATTTTTTTTACTTCTGTGCGACCTGTATCTGATCTTCTAATGACAGACTGAATGACACAGCTCAGATTTTTTCAAATGCGACCCAGGCCACTTGGATATGTGGTCCTAAATCCGATACATATCCGATCTTTTGGCGTGCGACTTCAGTCTGAACGGCCAGGTCGTGTTTCCTCCAGTGAGAGTGGTACAAGTCGGCGCTCACAAGTGTACACAAACGTTCTTCTCGTCATGCGAAAATAGTATATGAACTCCGTATCAGTGAAGCGGTGAAGCACATAGCAATCCCACCACTCTTGTCTGCGACTCCGCACCAACACGTTCATTTCTACGGACGTTGCTGCCACTGCCCCACAAAACGCCGTGGCCAAAAACCTCGTCCTTCTCCTTCTCCGTCTCCTCCTTAAAACAAATAAGCTGTACATGTTCTGGCTCCGGTACGACAGCAACTTTAGGCGACTTCCGTAAACACTGAGCACGCTCGCTGCACGTGACCTCGTTGTGTCCTCCAAGGCGCATGCGGGACACTTTTGGGGCGTTTAAAGTTCACACTGGAGATCACATAAAAGTCGTATTTAATTGGAAATGTGAACGACCTCGCAAAAAAAATCGGAATTGAGCATTAAGCCCTGCAGTGTGAACGTAGTCTTAGACAAACTTTATTGATCCACAAGGGAAATGACTTGGACACAGCAGCTCACACAACACAATATATTAAAATAACAAAGATAATAATAATAAATTCTAAATAAGTCGTAAAAAAGCTGGAGACTGGTGTCCGATGAAGTTATATTAATGTGTACAAGTCCAAATAAACCTCCTGTGTCCTGGTCCAGCTGTGCATGCTGTGCTCGGTGGGCTTCCACGTCTTCTGCTGCCATCGCTCGGAGAAGACCAGTCGGCGCTGGATGGCCCTGGACTACGCCGGTCTGTCCATCGGGATCCTGGGCTGTTACGTTCCCGGGGTCTTCTACACCTTCTACTGCAACAACGTGAGTCGGCGAACACGTAAAGCTCCGATGTGATGCAAAAATAGACTCTTCTGAGCTCTTTAAGTAGATCCCGGTTAAAAAAAGGTTGAGCACCCCTGACCTACATTAAGGGAAGGTAAAAAAAACCCTGATAAATGAAGTGAGTGTCGCGCCTGTGAAGCTGCTCTGCGGCCCCGGCTTCTTCCCCTTTAATTGAATTCCTCCGGAGCTGTCAGTCTGTCATTAAACGTCCCCACACCTTTTAAATGTGAGCACTCCGCACGCCCACAGCCCGCTCATCCCTTTAACCGCCTCCTCCCCGCCGTCTCCCGCCAAACACGGAACAAGCGCGCTATTTTGCCCTAGCTAAAATCTGCTGCGCCGCAAACCAGATGGCTAGCACAAAAAGACAGGAAAAAATTGTAAAAAAATAAATAAATAAAAAAATCACTCTTTCTTTCATTCGGTGCCAGGCTCGGCGCTCCTGTTCCTTTCCCGGAGCAGGCGGCTTCATAATGCCGCATGAATCATTTGGTGCAGGAGATTTGGAGAGTTTTTGGCTGTACGCGGACGGTGTAAATTTATGCGGCGCGAGATTCGTCGGGAAAAGTGCGGTTGGACCGTCTCCACACAAACGGACAGAAGGACCCAGAACAAAATGTGACAGATCCACGAGGGGCACTTATGGAGCACACCGGAGTTTATCTCAAGAGTTTGTCTTTGACAGACTCTATCGCAGGGGCCTTAGTCCTGGTCCAGTTCTGGGATAGTCCTGGGTTAGACCAAGTTTAGACCTGGTTTAGTCCCGGTTTAGTCCTGTTTTAGTCCCAGTTTAGTCCCGGTTTAGTACTGGTTTAGACCTGATTTAGTCCTGTTTTAGTCCTGGTTTAGTCCTGGTTTAGACCCGATTTAGACCCGGTTTAGTCTTGGTTTAGACTTGGTTTAGTCCCGGTTTAGTCCTGTTTTAGTCCCAGTCTAGTCCCGGTTTAGTCCTGGTTTAGACCTGGTTTAGTCCTGTTTTAGTCCCAGTTTAGTCCCGGTTTAGTCCTGTTTTAGTCCCGGTTTAGTCCTGTTTTAGTCCCGGTTTAGTCCTGGTTTAATCCCGGTTTAGTCATGGTTTAGTCCCAGTTTAGTCCCAGTTTAGTCCTGGTTTAGACCTGGTTTAGTCCTGTTTTAGTCCCGGTGTAGTCCTGTTTTAGACCTGATTTAGTCCCGGTTTAGTCCCAATTTAGACCTGGTTTAGTCCCGGTTTAGTCCCGGTTTAGTCCTGTTTTAGTCCCAATTTAGACCTGGTTTAGTCCTGGTTTAGTCCCGGTTTAGTCCTGGTTTAGTCCCGGTTTAGTCCCGGTTTAGTCATGGTTTAGTCCCAGTTTAGTCCTGGTTTAGTCCCGGTTTAGTCCTGTTTTAGTCCCAGTTTAGTCCTGGTTTAGTCCCAGTTTAGTCCTGGTTTAGTCCCAGTTTAGTCCTGGTTTAGTCCCGGTTTAGTCCTGTTTTAGTCCCAGTTTCGACCTGGTTTAATCCCGGTTTAGTCCTGTTTTAGTCCCAGTTTAGTCCTGGTTTAGTCCCGGTTTAGTCCCAGTTTAGTCCTGGTTTAGTCCCAGTTTAGTCCTGGTTTAGTCCCGGTTTAGTCCTGTTTTAGTCCCAGTTTAGACCTGGTTTAATCCCGGTTTAGTCCTGTTTTAGTCCCAGTTTAGACCTGGTTTAATCCCGGTTTAGTCCTGTTTTAGTCCCAGTTTAGTCCCGTTTAGACCTGTTTTAGTCCCAGTTTAGAACTGTTTTAGTCCCAGTTTAGAACTGTTTTAGTCCCAGTTTAGACCTGTTTTAGTCCCAGTTTAGAACTGTTTTAGTCCCAGTTTAGACCTGTTTTAGTCCTGGTTTAGAGTCTTTTCCTGAGTATCAAAATTGAGTTTGAAATTTTAGCATCGTGCCAACACTAGTCCCATTTAATATTTTTGTGATTTTTGGACAAAATGGCAAAATAAAAGCCCCAGGACGACGCAGAGTGGATGAAAACAAACATTTTAAGATCACGTTACAGAGAGAGAGAAAACGTTTTTTTCAATAGAAAGCGAATTAGAGCCAGAGTGAATCGTGCCCATGCTCACTTCCTGTTTGGAACGCGGCGGCTAATGGGCGTCACTAGATTCTGATAACGTAAGATTTTTGTCTTACTTTTTCTCCTGCGTATGTAATGTCGGATTATATAATGTCTACATCAGGGGTGCCCAACCAGTTGAAGGGGATATTATGAGAGTGAGTTTTATTTATTTGTTTTTAAAGCTTTCTACCATGTTAGAACAAAAACAATCTCTGAAGAGGTTTTCGATCATCTATGCATGTTTCAATAATTTAGTGATCTCTCTCGACCCTATTTGAACCCTCATAGATGTGTGCAGAATCCCTCAGTCGTCCAGGTAGAATCCACGGGACCAGAGTTTATTTGGTCGAATCCGTTTCTTCTGCTTCTTCAGTTCTGGTCAGACGCTGGTGGACACTGCCTATATCTGCCTGAAGGGGGCGCTAACTACAATGAAATGACTCTGAGACTACCACACCTACTTGTTTACAGTTTGTGTTAGTTAGGTGGACCTATTAGATCTGCAGTGGGAGTGGATTGTGGGTCTTGTTAGCAGAACCCAGTGCTTCTCAATATTTTTTGTGATGCCCCCCCTCCTAGGACGAAGAAAAATTTTCACGCCCCCCTAGTATTATTTGTCTAGAAATTTGTTATTAGTACACCTCTGCATAACACTATCCTTTTATTAACATTAAAAATAAAAAATAAAAATAAAGTCTTTTTGCACTAAGGACTCAAATATTCATGTGTTTTTAATGCAGATTTGCGCACATTTGTTTACGTTTTACAGAAACGAAACTTAACACCACATGGCTCATTTGCATAAACTAAAAGCGCTGAAAAAAAAGCTCTCTCCTCGTGCCGCTGATGCGTCAGCTTCTGTCGGACTAAAGGACACGACTCAGTGGAATATACGTGTTTTTTCTGTGACAGAGGGTGTTCTGCTGATGGTGACTCTGTTCTGTATACAGTGAACCCTCGTTTATCGCGGGGTTAGGTTCCAGAAATAGCCCGCAATAAGTGAAATCCGCGAAGTAGGACAATTTTATATTTTACAATTATTCTACATGTTTTAAGGCTGAAAACGCTTCACCAGACACATTATACACCTTTCTGAGACTGGTATTAACATTTTCTCACATTTTTCTCTTGTTTAAACACTCAAACTTTTGTAGATTTTCATTAAAATATATTAATAGTGGGGCGGGGGCACGTGACACGCGGGCACGTGCGCGCGGGCACGTGCGCGCGGACACGTGTGTTTGTTTTGGTACCACATATCCATGCCATGTGCGAAAGTCGAGTGGAAAGCGACCTGGATATCATTTTGGGCAAGACTCAAGCCAATGCTAACAGTGCCAAACCGCTAACAGATGCCTCTGAGCACCACAACACCAGGTAAGACCAACCTGCGCTCACAAGAGTTGGTTGCATTTCACCCCGGCTCCAAAATCAGTCCGCTATCAATGCGTCGCCAATACTCCACAGAGCTGTGGAGTATTGTGGAGTATTGGGTTCGTCCTCTCGTCCTCTCACGGGGAAGAGCCACTGTCTCCTCTGTGCGCGCGAGTGTCCTCTCCCCGCTGCGGCTCCCCCGGACGCTCCATGTTGATTCTTGGCTCTTCCATTTGTCCGGCTCGCACTCTCTTCCATGGCTCGTGCAAGTAAACAAAGGCCACACCTCCTGTCACCCAGGCGCTCTCGTGAAGGAAATCTGAGACTCTGTCCCTACCATCCCTGGTCTAGACCTGGTTTAGTCCTGGTTTAGACCTGGTTTAGTCCTGGTTTAGACCTGCTTTAGACCTGGTTTAGTCCTGGTCTAGTCTCTTAGCTAATCAGGGCGCAGGACAGAATGTTACACTGTAAAAAAAAAAGTTACACTATAAAAAAAATTGAAAAAAAAAAAAAAAAAAAATTGGAAAAAAAAATCCGCGAAACAGCGAGGCCGCGAAGAGTGAACCGCGATACAGCGAGGGTTCACTGTATCGCGTATTTAAGGTTGCCGACCCCTGCCCCAGAGCGACAATGAGAGCGCCACTGCCAACTACTGTTGTTGATTTGCAATTACACTTAGTTCTAGTACAGTACGGCAAAAAAGCATGTTTCCCAGGGTCACACGCACCCCCCCTCCCCCAGGGGGCCCCGAGCACTGGCATAATGGGTGTTTTCACACCCATGGACCTGATGGAATAGGCCCACCTAACTAACACAAACTGTAAACAAGTAGGTGTGATAGTTTCAGAGTCATTTTATTGTAGTTAGCAACCCCTTCAGGCAGATATAGGCAGTGTCCACCAGCGTCTGACCAGAACTGAAGAAGCAGCTTGGATGAGCTGAGAAATGGATTTGAACAAATAAACTTTTGTCCAGTTGACAATTTGAATTTCTCCTTTTGCCAATCCTCCTTATAGTTTGGTGCAAAAGTCTGTCCACAAGCCGCTCCCACACCACTGTTCTCCATAAACGGATTTGTTCTTGTTGTCCTCAGTACTGGCGGCAGTTGTACCTGGGGCGCTCCTGTGTGTGTGTTTGTGTATATATTGTTGTATATTTGTGTATATATTGTTGTATATTTGTGTACTTGCTCAGTACTGGCGGCAGGTGTACCTGGTGGCGGTCCTGGCCATGATCCTGGCCGTGTTCTTCGCTCAGATCCACCCCGTGGCTCAGAGTAAACAGTGGACGCAGATGCGCTCGCTGCTCTTCGGTCTGGTCGGGGGGTACGGCCTGGTGCCCACGGCTCACTGGGTGTGGCTCTCCGGCGGCTTCGGCTCCGAGCTCGTCCAGGTACCGCCCACACTTCATGTGATCTACTGTTCTGTGTGTAACGCTCCTACAGTCATGTGATCTGTAGGATTACCTCAAACTGTGATGTCATCAAGTGATAGTTTAAAGATCCCATGACATGGTACTTCTTGATGCTTTTATACGGCTCCTTAATGGTTCCCTAATACTGTAAATGAATCCTTCAAAGTCAACACTTAGTGCATGAGAAAGACACATGTACAGAGTCAGAGTCATAATCTCTCTGTCTGAACAACTCATTCTGGGCCTTGTTGCTTGAATGCAAATGAGAAGGACACAGATTGGTTAGAGGAGTGGGGGGGGGGGCAAATGAGCCGCTGGTTCCTTGTTTTAGCAGTGCGCTGTGCCTGGCCCCACTTCCGTGTGTGTAAGCGCGAAGGAGGAAAGGAGAGGCTTTTCAATGAAGAAAACTACATTTTCACTGAAAATAAAATTAAACCACTGCTGTTTCAGAGGTCCAGAGGGTCGGGTAAAGGACTTCCGAGCCTAGAAACACTCGCACGTGCCTCCAGGCAAATAAAAAAACGCATTTCGCATTGCGTAGCTCCTCCGCAGTCCAAACTCTCTGGGCGTGATTTCCAGAGACAGGAGGTGGAGATCCAGACGATGGTGGAAAAGAATTTGCATTTCTTTTTTCGATCTGACGTCAATAAGGTGCCTTGTCCAGAATCGCCCATTTGAGCTGTGTTTTTTTCAAACGCAGCAAAGGATCGCAAATGCTCAGTTTAGACATTTCGCAACTTTTAGCCATTGGGGGGCCCTAAACAGGGTAGGGGAGCTCACATTAACGTTCAAAAACCTCAGAAAGTGAAAATTTCATGCCATGGGACCTTTAAACCTTTACCTTTAGTTCAGTCGAGATCGGCAGTTCTGGGGCTGAAATCATCCAAATGTTTCTAGTGAAGGTGTGTGGAGTTTAAAAACACAGTGGAGCACTTCCTGTATCCCCACATGACATCACAGAGTACGTGCTATGTGCCCTTTAACATAGTTTGATTCCAGCAAAGTTCAACCTCACGTACACGAGGTGTGACTGTTACACATTTGATTAAAAATCTGTATTTCTAACTGAAGTTTTCAGAAGGTTGGCGGTTCAGTCCCCACAGTCTGTACGACATTTACCAACTTTATTTTCATGTTTTTGTCTCCAGGCGTTTGTCCCGCGGGTGTTGGGGATGTACGTCCTCGCTGCTCTCGCTCTGGTCTTCTACGTCTCCAAAGTCCCCGAGCGATACTTCCCTGGTCAGTCCCCCCCCCCCCCCACCGACATGTGATCGATCAGACACTAATCCATACTTAGACACGTGATCGATCAGACACTAATCCATATTTAGACACGTGATCGATCAGACACTAATCCATAATCCATACTTAGACACGTGATCGATCAGACACTAATCCATAATCCATACTTAGACACGTGATCGATCAGACACTAATCCATAATCCATAATCCATACTTTAACTAGAATCCAAACGAGATCCTCATTTTCCATTTGTGTTGTGTGTTCATGTGTTCAGTTGTCTGTTGTGTTTGTCTGTGTGTGTTCATGTGTGTGTGTGTTGTGTGTGTGTGTGTGTGTGTGTGTTCATGTGTGTGTTGTGTTCATGTGTGTGTTGTGTGTTCATGTGTGTGTGTGTTCATGTGTGTGTTTCTGTGTTGTGTGTTTGTGTGTTGTGTGTTCATGTGTGTGTTGTGTGTTCATGTGTGTGTTGTGTTCATGTGTGTGTGTGTGTGTTGTGTGTTCATGTGTGTGTTGTGTGTTCATGTGTGTGTTGTGTTCATGTGTGTGTTTGTGTGTGTGTTCATGTGTGTGTTTGTGTGTGTGTTGTGTGTGTTTCTTTGTGTTGTGTTTGTGTGTGTATGTTGTGTGTTCATGTGTGTGTTCGTGTGTGTTGTGTTGATTGATGATGGTGCAGGTCAGTTGAACTACGTGTGTGTGTTGTGTTGTGCGTTCATGTGTGTATTGTGTGTTGTGGTGCAGGTCAGTTGAACTACATGTGTGTGTTATGTTGGTTGATTGAATGATGACGTTGCAGGTCAGTTGAACTACGTGGGCTCCAGTCACCAGGTGTGGCACGTTCTCCTGGTGCTCATGTTCTACTGGTGGCACCAGTCGTCGGGGTTCCTCCTGGCGTACCGACACGGCGAGGCCTGTCCGGAGCCCAGCGCCCCGGGGTGACGCCGAGGGTCCGAGGGTCCGAGGACGAGCGCCGGTGAGGACGAGATCTGGAGTACGTTTGACATGAGAGTTTAATTCCGAATAAAAATGAATCCCGCTTTAAAAAGACCGCGTAAACACATATTCAGAATTAAACGTAATTCCGAAGTAACTGGGTGGTTTATTCCGATTTTGAAGCTTAATTCATTTATTTCTCGATCATGTAAACGTTGATTCTTCTTAAAAATAATTCTGGTCGTTCGGCGCTCGTTGGGTCGTCCTTCTGACACAATGGCGGCCCGGAGCAAACGTTGATTAAAACAATTTTTTAAATAATTTCGCTGGAAGAACGACAAATAATGAAAAGAGAAAACGTAAAAACACGAACCAAACCGAGATGACGAAAGCCCGGAGCAGCTGAAGTGTGCGTTTTCTTCCGGTCGACGTAAATCTGTTCGTGTCCCTGACCAATCAGAACCTCCTCACCCCCAGATGTTCAGCGGAATGAAATCAAACCGATTTAACATGTTTTCCATGGAAACCTCAATTCGGAATTATTATTTCCATGTAAACTCCAATCAGAATAATTCAAATCCAAACTGTTTAATTCAGAATAATTAATTTGGAATTTAAAAACACTAAATTACGAAACCGTCCTCAACAGTCGCTATAGAGAGTCGTCAAACTTAAAGGAAAAGTAACGTTTTTACAATCTGGACCTTATTTTGGTGATAAAACAACGTCATTTACTCACCCAGAGGATTTTGGTGTCATTTGGAGCATTTCCGGAGATTTTGGAGTTGGGCGATATCCGTTTAACGTGAGTTGTCGGCACAGACTGTTGCAGTCACCAAATAACACATGACAATGACAAAAGTTCAGTTTGTTTACATTTTCGTTTGAGTCCGTTTCGTTTGAGATCCAGCCATGGTTCTGATTGGATGATGTCATCGAGGACCGAGCGCATTCACACCTGATTTGCAGATAACACGACGGGTTTAGTTTAGTTTAATTTAGTTTATTTTGGTTAATTTTGGTTGGTTTTTTTGTTCTGTTTATTTTTGGGGTTTTTGGGTTTATTTTTTGTTTATTTTGGTTAATTATGTTTTTTGTTTGTTTATTTGGGGGTTTTTTTTCTTAATTTTTTGGTTAATTTGATTTTTTTTTTGTTTATTTTGGGGGGGTTTTTCTGTTTATTTCTGTTTATTTTGGGTTTTATTGGTTTATTTTTTGTTTATTTTTGTTTATTATGGTGTTTTCTTGGTTTATTTTTGGTTTATTTTGGTTAATTATGTTTTTTGTTTGTTTATTTGGGGTTTTTTTTCTTAATTTTTTGGTTAATTTGATTTTTTTTTGTTTATTTTGTGTGTGTTTTTGTGTTTATTTCTGTTTATTTCGGGTTTTATTGGTTTATTTTTGGTTTATTTTTGTTTATTATGGTGTTTTCTTGGTTTATTTTTGGTTTATTTTGTTAATTATGTTTTTGTTTTTTTTGTAAATTTTTTTGTTAATTTTATTTAATTTTTTATTGTTTATTTATTTATTGGTTTATTTCTGTTTATTTGGGTTTTTTGTTTATTTTTTTGTTTATTATGTTTTTTTGTTTATTTTTGGTGTTTTCTTGGTTTATTTTTGGTTTATTTTGGTTAATTATGTTTTTTTGTTCGTTTGTTTTTTTTTGGTTAATTTTTTGGTTAATTTTATTTTATTTAATTTTTTTTGGTTTATTTATTTATTTTTTGGTTTATTTCTGTTTATTTGGGGTTTTTTTTGTTTATTATTATTTTTGTTTGTTTATGTTGGGGTTTTCTTGGTTTATTTTGGGCGCATTCATTCATTCCACCACTTTGCTTAGAAGACGCTCAGAACCTCGATCAGCTGTGAACGCGCACTGTCCTCGATGATGACGTCATCCAATCAGAACCATGGCTGATATCGGACTACAGGCCACTTTTGACTCAAACGAAAGTGTAAACTAACACTGAGCTTTTGTCATCTGAAAAGTGCTAAAGTTTGTGTTATTTGGTGACTGCAACCCCGTGTCCCGACAACTCACGTTAAACGGATATCGCCAAACTCCAAAATCTCCAGAAATGCTCCAAATGACACCAAAGTACAAAGGGTGAATGACGTTTTATCACAGAAATAAGGTCCAGATTGTAAAAACGTTACTTTCCCTTTAAAGGTGCATTGTGCAACTTTTCTGGTTGGGGTTCCGTCACCTGCTTGTTTCTATGGAGACGTCATTGCTCTGTCTGGAATGTTCCACAGTGTGACATTAAACAGCTCTACTTTACATTGATTCAATCACAGGTGGTTTTAGAGCTGAGAAATACAGAAAAACAGACATTGTGACTGTGAGCGGGGACGCCTCTCCACAGATCTGACCTGGAAGAAGAAGAAAGAATTGATGATATTGTTGATCATTTTACACTATTTTTTTATCTGTTCTAATCTCGTTTCCTCGTCACAAACACACCTGGAGTTGTGTTTTTTTCTTTCAATGTTATATATATATATATATATGTGTGTTATATATATGTGTTATATATATATGTATATATGTGTGTTATATATATGTGTTATATATAGTTGTGTTTAGGGTTGCCAACCGTCCCTTGAAAAATGGAATTCCGTATTCAGAAACAAAAGTATGTGTCTCATATTAAATTTGTACCGGTGTGCGGGGCCGCGCGATGCTTCTGACTGCAGCCCGTGAGCTCGTCTGGAGCCTCGGACACCGTACGTCACCACACGTGCCGTGAGCACGCAGCTTGTTCGCAACAGCGTGTAACCTGCTCTGTGATACACGCTGATACACAAGGGTACACGCTGTAGCGGACAAGCTGAGTGCGCTGATGGCGCTCGTGGTGACGTGCGGTGTTCGCGGCTCCAGACAAGCACGGCCCCGCACACGGGTTAAATATTGCTAACGGCAGCGGCCGTAATGAAATATGATTGCACTCATCTGTAGACCAAGACCGGTGTGTCGAGTACAGTGGTACCTCGTTTATCGTTAGGTTCCAGAAATAACCCGTAATAAGTGAAATCTGGGAAGTAGGACAACTTTATATTTTACAATTATTCTCCATGTTTTAAGGCTGTAAACCCCTCACCACACACATTCTACACTTTTCTCAGACTGGAATTAACATTTTCTCACACTTCTCTCAAAGAGCCGCATGCGGTGGCTTAATCCTGGTCTAGTCCAGGTTTAGACCTGGTTTAGACCTGGTTTAGACCTGGTCTAGT
Organism: Paratrypauchen microcephalus; assembly: GCA_036785185.1. Classification (NCBI taxonomy): domain Eukaryota; kingdom Metazoa; phylum Chordata; class Actinopteri; order Gobiiformes; family Gobiidae; genus Paratrypauchen; species Paratrypauchen microcephalus. The sequence continues at coordinate 413,932 of JAVJIX010000269.1, read as the reverse complement.
CCTGGTCTAGTCCCGGTCTGGTCCCGGTCTGGTCCCGGTCTGGTCCCAGTCTGGTCCTCATGTCTTAATCCCGGTCTGGACTTCCTACAGATCCAGTGCCTCATGTCTGGGCTCCTCGTGGATCCAGCGGGACTCCTGGAGCCCCCCCGGCCCCCCCCCCTATAACATCTATATAAATGTGTCAAACTGAACACATTCTGTACTGTACAGGAGACACGGAGGAGAAGACAATCAGGACGCACAACACAATGTTCAGACGCTAGAAAAAAATTGAAATTTGAAAAAAAAAAATAATAAAAAAATCTGTGAAAAGTGAACCGCGATAGAGCGAGGGACCACTGTACTACGACACTGGGATCTACCCACACTACCTCGGTGTGCGATCGACGTATTGAGCACCCCGATGTAAAGAACTGTCAATATATTTATAAATGAATAAATGATTTGCATTTTTGTAGTAGATAGATCATTTTGACTTGGTCATTTTATAAGTAGCGCACAAGCTGAAAAAGTTTTAAAACTTTTAAAAAGTTTTTATTGGCAGGAATGACCCCAGAGCATCTAGAATTCAAAAATTTTCTAGGGATATTGAGCGGGATTTAAAATCTGATGGAACGATCCTCCATAGTGTTTGTCACTTCAGTCCGTCCTGACCTCTTTGTGTTGTGTTTGTGTCGACAGTTCGCTCGGTCAGAGGAGTTTTTGGACTTCCACAGAGGAGGATCTCGCCGCACTTCCGGCTGCACTTCCAACCGCACTTCCGAACGGACCTAAAGACTTTTCCAAACATGACGATAAACATATTTAGAGAGCGAAACTCCAAAATAAAGTTCATAAAGTGGGTAAGACGGCACGAGCGCGAGATTCCAAAGACTTCTGAAAGTGATAATCGAGTTTTTAAAAAAAGTATGTACATCAGTTTAGATTTTTTTGTTTAAATTTCTAGTGTTAAAGGTGGTGTGGGTTTTTATGCCAAATGTAGCTTCTGATTTAGTATTTTAAAAGAGCGACTACTAACAAATCCAGTAAAAACGACGTCGAATGTGTTGTAATGGAGAGTTTGGATTTACACAGTATTTTTAGCACAATTTCAAAGTTTTCGGAGCAAACAAGTGCCTGAATCTGAACGACAAAAATGGAAAAGTTTGTTTCGGTTTCACTTTGCCAAATACTTAAAGGGCCCAGATTACGCTGTTTTTAAAATCTGTGCTCTAATGTCGTTTCCTCGTCAAAACGCCCTCAAACCCTGCAGATTTAGGCTGGAAAAACACTCTGTTCCACCTTGTGATGTCATCATGTGGTGATACAGGAAGTGCTCCGCTGTGTTTTTAAACTCCACACACCTTCACTAGAATCTTTTGGATGATTTCAGCTTCGGAATTGGCTCTATTCACGCTTATACGGGAAGACGTTTGGAAACATGCGGATGACGACTTCCGGTGTAGTTCCCGACACTGGGGGTGCATGGATCTATAATAAAAACTGTTATATTTTACTATAGTTTAGGTTTTATTCTAGTTCTTTGTGATAAAACCGTAGATTCAGCAGCCGCGGTTTTCATTAACAACCTGCCGAAGTTTTCCATAGAAGACGGGACTCGAGTTTCCTTTTCGATGTCACTTACAGGCAGATTTTTTATTAAAGGGATAGTGCATTTTATTTTTTATTTTTATGTGCATCTGTATGTCGTCCCCTTCAACAGTGTCGTCTATTAACACTGACTTACCGATGACGGCGTTGTCTGGGCACAGTTCTGCTCCGGTTCTGTAGCTCGTGATCGTAGTTCTGGTAAGTTCGCGGGGACATTTAATAAAGCTTGTTTTTCTTCTCAAAAGAACATTTGTCCAAAAAGTAATATATTTGCGTCACAAACAGTTGTCCGCGAAAAATTCAGCAGCGTCATTCGCATTGGTGCTGTTTTCTCTCGAGTCGTATCACTGCGCGACTATTATTAGCCCAGTGCTTCTCAATTATTTTCTTCTTTTTTTTTCTTCTTCCCCCCCAGGAAGAAGAAAAAATTTCCCTGCACGCAACTATTAATAGTATTATTTATGTAGAAAATTATTATTAGTACACCCAACACTGTATCCTTTATTAACATTAAAAACAAAAAAAGAAAGAAACTTCCAACAAAGACTGCACTGTCTTTTTGCACTGAGGACTCAAATATTTGCGGATTTGCGCACATTTGTTTACGTTTTACAGAAACGAAACTTAAAACTACATGGCTCATTTGCATAAACTAAAAGCGCTGAAAAAAAAAAAAGCTCTCTCCTCGTGCCGCTGATGCGTCAGCTTCTGTCGGACTAAAGGACACGACTCAGTGGAATATACGTGTTTTTCTGTGACAGAGGATGTTCTGCTGATGCTGAGTCTGTTCTGTATATCGCGTATTTAAGGTTGCCGCCCCCTGCCCCAGAGCGACAGTAAGAGCGCCACTGCCAACTACTGTTGTTGATGTGCAATTACACTTTGTACAGTACGGCAAAAAAGCATGTTTCCCAGGGTCACACACCCCACTGTTTGAGAAGCACTGGGTTAGCCTGTTCACTGTAAACATCCGCTAACAAGTGAACAGGCTAACACTAAGTAATAGTCGCGCAGTGATACGACTCGAGAGAAAATAGAACCAAGAGAATTAGGCTGCTGAATTTTTCTTGTGCATCTGTTTGTGACGCAAATATATCACTTTTTGGACAAATGTTGTTTTGAGAAGAAAAACAAGCTTTATTAAATGTCCCCATTAGCTTACCAGGACTATGTTCGCGAGCTACAGAGCCGGGGCAGAACTGGGCCCAGACGACGCCGTCATCGGTAAGTCAGTGTTCATGGACGACACTGTTGAAGGGGACGCCGTACAGATTCACATAAAAAACAACAACGAACTATCCCTTTAAGTTTTACAAATTCTAACACACAAATGAACAGATTATTTATAAAAGGAAAAAAGAAAGAATATAATCACATCTAGATGAAGAAAACTGGGGCATTTTCGCAGATTTCGTCAGCGTTCCTATCCATTTTGTGACATAAGCGTGAATAGAGACTTTTGCCAAACTTTATGAACTTCATGACATCACAAAGTGGAACAGCATTTTGACATTGGAGATGTAGACAGACGAATAACAAAGAGTTACTCCAGGGGTGTCCAAACTATGGCCCAGGGGTCAAATCCGGCCCTCTAGCCAATTTTTGTTCCTGCTGAATTGGCCCAAATGATCATAAAACTATTGAGCAGAACTTTTTACTTCAAATTCTGGAATCTCGATCACTGCAACATCAACAACAACCTGGACTAAACCTGGACTAAACCTGGACTAAACCTGGACTGAACCTGGACTGAACCTGGACTGAACCTGGACTAAACCTGGACTAAACCTGGACTAAACCTGGACTAAACCTGGACTGAACCTGGACTGAACCTGGACTGAACCTGGACTGAACCTGGACTGAACCTGGACCGAACCTGGACTAAATCTGGACTAAATCTGGACTAAACCTGGACTAAACCTGGACTAAACCTGGACTAAACCTGGACTAAACCGAGACTGAACCTGGACTGAACCTGGACCGAACCTGGACTAAATCTGGACTAAATCTGGACTAAACCTGGACTAAACCTGGACTAAACCTGGACTAAACCTGGACTGAACCTGGACTGAACCTGGACTGAACCTGGACTGAACCTGGACTGAACCTGGACTGAACCTGGACTGAACCTGGACTGAACCTGGACTAAATCTGGACTAAATCAGGACTAATATGAGACTAAACCTGGACTAAACTGGGACTAAAATCTGCCTTCTGGGTCTTTTAAAGCTCCACGGCTCCACTCTGAACATGTTTGTGTTTGTGGCCCTGGGTGGAAAAAGTTTGGACACTCCTGAGTTCCTCCAACGTGTGAATGAAACAAAACACAACTCCAGGTGTGTTTTTGAGGAGGAAACGACATTAAAACACGACTGAACACTACAAGAGTCCGTTTAGTGTAATCCAGGACCTTTAATTTGAACTTAAACATTTTTTTTCCCCCAAATGTGGTAAAAGATTAACCGATTGTAGCATAAATAATTGTTTTTAGTCAAACTGACATTCAGCTTGATAAGAAACACCGGACTGTATTATTTTCTACAATCAATTTTTCGGTTGGGGGTCCGTCACCTGCTTGTTTCCATGGATACGTCGACATTAAACAGCTCTACTTTACATTTATTCAATCACAGGTGGTTTTAGAGCTCAAAAATACCTACAAAAAAACACAGATCTCTCCACAGATCTGAGCTGGAACTTGGTCTGGTTTGGTCTCCATGACGACAGAAAGGTTTTTAATACATGGAGAAAAGCAACTGGCGGAACCTCCACCAGAAAAGTTCCACAGTGCAGCTTTAGGTTTTAGCTGCAGTAGAAGAAATCAAAATCAAACTGGATTTAGTGCAATAACTGAACCAAGACACTATTCTGGAACTTTCTCCCATGTTCTAACGTCGTTCCCTCGGCCCCAATCCCGATTCAAACCCTCCGAATCTGTACGAGGCTCCGCCCACAAGCCTCCCGCAAAAACAACCTTAAGGCGACCGTGAGTGTCCAGAAAGGCGCCTAATAAATAAAAAGTAGTATTATTAATATTACAAAAACACGATACGAAACTGTACACTACAACTTCACAAACCCGACGCGACGTGCGGGAGCGCCGTTAGCGGCCGCGCTCTGAAGGGGGAGTGGCTTAGCGCGGAGAATGTAGCATTTCCAAAACAATAAAAGGAAACGTGGTGATCTAAATGTTTGTTACACACTAATACCCCCAGAGAATTAAAAAAATTCTTTAATGTAAATTTAGATTTCTTTATTTTCTTTTCATTTCTTTATTACTGAGGGTTGAAACGATGCAAATGAGGCTTTTTTTTTTACAATCTGAGCCTTATTTCGGTAATAAAACAAGTTGTTTTACTCACCCATAGCACTTTGGTGTCATATGGAGCATTTCCGGAGATGTTTTAGATTAGCGATATCCGTTAACGTGTTATTTTGGTGACGTTGCGGTCTCCAAATAACACAAACTTTATCACTTTTCAAATTACAGAAGCTCAATGTCTTAGTCTACACTTTCGTTTGAGTCAAAAGTGCCTCTAATCTGAGATTTATCCATAGTTTGGAGTAGATGAGGAGGACAGTGCACATGTGCGGAGTCACAGCTGATTTCGCTCTCAGCTCTCGGGACCCAAACATGAAAGGCAAAGCTGTAAGACGTTTGGACCATCGTGTTTGCAGTACCCACTTCAGTCCGGACGATTATTTACCAGCAAAGGAAAAGAAAGAAGGCCAGTGGATTCAGCGCACGATTCTAAGAAATGTGAAACCGATGGCTGTTCTCTGCTGCTCCTAAAACTGTCTCCGCTTCATTCTTTCTGTATCCATTCTGTCTCCTCATCCGTATACTCCTCTTCAGTCCTCAGTCCTCCATAAGTCCTCTTCAGCCTCAAAGTCCCAATCTTCTGCCATGTGTCGCTCACAACAGAAAAGTTCTGAGCGTCTTCTTATCTGCAAATCAGCTGTGACTGAGCACATGCGCACTGTCCTCCTCATCTACTCCAAACTATGGATAAATCTCGGATTAGAGGCACTTTTGACTCAAACAAAAGTGTAGACTGACATTGAGCTTCTATGATTTGAAAAGTGCTAAAGTTTGTGTTATTTGGAGACTTTTACGTCGTGCCCCGACCACTCACGTTATGGAGATCGCAAATCTAAAACATCTCTAGAAATGCTCCATATGACACCAAAGTGCTATGGGTGAGTAAAACAACTTGTTTTATTACCGAAATAAGGCTCAGATTGTAAAAAACGTAAATTCTCCTTTAAAACAATAGCTGCTAATGTTTTGTGTTGCCCTGATGTTCCCGTTTAGAGAAGGTTCTTTTAAGTTCCTGTAAATGTATTGATACTTTGCGGTGACGTCGCGTTGGGGGAGTTCTACGTGCTGCTTCTTTATATTTTTGGCGGAATGTTTATCAGTTACCGTGGCGACATAAAGCGAACATTAGCAAAAGCTGCCAAAAAAAAAAAAAAAAGGTTCTGATGGACGGTCTGAAAGTCAAGAAAAAAATACAACATTTTCAGGAGCCTGTGATCAGATTTAGAATTTTAAATCTCACAGAATTTGTGACTTTGAAAAAACACATTTGAATAATTTTATTGTGAATTCAAATTAATTAAAAAATGCGTTTTAAATATTCAGCAGAAATATATATAATCAGTTACATCGGTCATGTATAATTCTTGTAAAGATTTCCATTACAAATTCAACCGCAAATTTTACATGCTGAATTTCGACAGCGTGGAAATATTTGTGCGGAATGTTTAAAAGGTGATTTTTATTTTTTTTAATATGACAAAAAATATTGAAAAGGTATATTTAAAAATTCCAGCAACTAAAATTCTGAATAAAAATAAACATCTTAAAAAAATTCTAAGTGAGAAATTGAGAGGGATTTAAAATTCAAAACCTGAACAAATGATTTTTCCAGAAAAACTCTTGGCTAATGCTAATGCTAGTTATTTTGTGACTGTAATTTTGTGTCTGGGAGACTTGTTCGGTCTCGGTTCTTTAAGGTCAGAATGTGTTCAAATCAATCTCCAAAAAAAAAAAAAAAAAAAAATCTAATTTGAGTGACAGATCTTCAGACAGAGCATGCCTACAGTTAGCGGCACATCTTCAAGGAATGTTGATGACGTCAGCTGCAAATGATCAATACTACTAAACGTCTTTTTATTATTATTATTATGAAAATCAGATCTGTTCTTCTTTTTTTTTTTTACGCCGTTTTCTGATGTTCTAACGTCGTTTCCTCGTCACTTTTTGTTTTATTCACATGTTCAACACCGAAACGCTGCATATTTAGGCTGAGTTCCACTTTGTGATGTCACGTGGTGATACAGGAAGTGCTCCACTGTGTTTTTAAACTCCACACACCTTCACCAGAATCATTTGAATCATCTCAGTCCTGGTTTAGACCCTGTATAGACCCTGTTTAGTCCTGGTTTAATCCTGGTTTAGACCCTGTTTAGTCCTGGTTCAGACCTGGTTTAGTCTTGGTTCAGACCTGGCTGGTTTAGACCCGGTTTAGACCTGGTTTAGTCCTGGTTTAGACCCGGTTTAGTCCCAATTTAGACCTGGTTTAGTCCCGGTTTAGTCTTGGTTTAGTCCTGGTTTAGACCCTGTTTAGTCCTGGTTTAGACCCTGTTTAGTCCTGGTTTATTCCCGGTTTAGTCTTGGTTTAGACCCTGTTTAGTCCTGGTTTAGTCTTGGTTTAGTCCTGGTTTAGACCCTGTTTAGTCCTGGTTTAGTCTTGGTTTAGACCCTGTTTAGTCTTGGTTTAGACCCTGTTTAGTCCTGGTTTATTCCCGGTTTAGTCCTGGTTCAGACCTGGTTTAGTCCCAGTTTAGTCCTGGTTTAGTCTTGGTTTAGTCCCTGTATAGACCCTCTTTAGTCCTGGATTAGTCCTGGTTTAATCCTGGTTTAGACCTGGTTTAATCCTGGTTTAGACCCTGTTTAGTCCTGGTTTAGACCTGGTTTAGTCTTGGTTCAGACCTGGTTTAGACCCGGTTTAGACCTGGTTTAGTCCTGGTTTAGAACCGGTTTAGTCCCAATTTAGACCTGGTTTAGTCCCGGTTTAGTCTTTGTTTAGTCCTGGTTTAGACCCTGTTTAGTCCTGGTTTAGACCCTGTTTAGTCCTGGTTTAGACCCTGTTTAGTCCTGGTTTATTCCTGGTTTAGTCTTGGTTTAGACCCTGTTTAGTCCTGGTTTAGTCCTGGTTTAGTCTTGGTTTAGTCCTGGTTTAGTCCTGGTTTAGACCCTGTTTAGTCTTGGTTTAGACCCTGTTTAGTCCTGGTTTAGTCTTGGTTTAGTCTTGGTTTAGTCCTGGTTTAGACCCTGTTTAGTCCTGGTTTAGTCTTGGTTTAGTCTTGGTTTAGACCCTGTTTAGTCCTGGTTTAGTCTTGGTTTAGTCCTGGTTTAGACCCTGTTTAGTCCTGGTTTATTCCCGGTTTAGTCCTGGTTCAGACCTGGTTTAGTCCCAGTTTAGTCCTGGTTTAGTCTTGGTTTAGTCCTGGTTCAGACCTGGAATTCCCAATCACTACTGAACAAAAGGAGCTGTTCACTAACGTAAACTACCTCTTCATGACATCACAAGGTGGAACAGAGCGTTTTGAGCGACAGAAAGAGTTCCTCAAACATGTGAATGAAACAAAACACAACTCCAGGTGCGTTTTTGAGGAGGAAACGACATTAGAACACGACTTAAAGCTGCAAGAGTCTATTTTGTGAGTCATTTAGGACCTTTAAAATCTGGTGTATCTTAAAGATGACCGTAATCTGGTTTATTTGTTCCTTTCTGCGTATTTCAAGGTTTCTCAAAAGGCTCGGGACTACTTTTTCTGCGTATTCTCGCGCCCATTCATTTCACTGGTTTGAAACTCGACGTAGGAGCGATGTGGTGCGTGTTAAGTTATTGTATGTGAGGATTTGTAATGAAATGTCATGTTTTGTAAATATTTCAGGTTTGTCTGAGCTGCAGATGTACGGCTCTTTTGTACCATAGGGTTTTCATCATTTGGACTTTCTGTGAACGGATAAAACTTGACGCTAAATAAAGATAAAGCACTGGTTAACATGTTTTTTCTGTTATTTTTGTTGAAGATTGTTGTGTTTGTTTAAATCTATGTTCTAATGTCGTTTCCTCATAAACAGATCAATATTTTTGGTCACACTCGACCCTTCGGTTCCCGACGCAGAAAAGTGCTACAAAACAAGACTGAAACGTTTTCTTTTATATCGCAAAAGGAGAAATTCAATTTGTCAACTGGACAAAGTTTATTTGGTCAAAAACGTTTCGCAGCTCATCCAAGCTACTTCGTCAGTTCTGGTTAGAGTCCTGGTGGTCCCTGTTTAGTCCTGGTTCAGACCTGGTTTAGTCCTGATTTAGACCTGGTTTAGTCCCAGTTTAGACCTGGTTCAGGCCTGGTTTAGTCCTGGTTTAGTCCTGGTTTAGTCCTGATTTAGACCTGGTTTAGACTTGGTTTAGTCCCGGTTTAGACCCAGTTTAGACTTGGTTTAAACCTGGTTTAGTCCTGGTTTAGACCCGGTTTAGACTTGGTTTAGACCTGGTTTAGACCCTGTTTAGACTTGGTTCAGACCTGGTTTAGTCCCGGTTTAGACCTGGTTTAGTCCCGGTTTAGACCTGGTTTAGACTTGGTTTAGTACTGGTTTAGTCCTGGTTTAGTCTTGGTTTAGTCCTGATTTAGACCTGGTTTAGACTTGGTTTAGTCCCGGTTTAGTCCCGGTTTAGACCTGGTTTGGATCCGGTTTCTCCCGGTTTAGACTTGGTTTAGTACTGGTTTAGTCTTGGTTTAGTCCCGGTTTAGTCTTGGTTTAGACCTGGTTTAGTCCCGGTTTAGTCCAGGTTTAGTCCTGGTTTTCATGCCTGACAGAAGAACAAAAAACAAAAGGGGATAAAAACGACTTGCTGAGAGTTGAACTTTTAGAATCGTCACAACTGTTTCAATACCGTCTGATTCTTCAGACGAGAGAATGTGATTTTCCACTTTAGATTCTAGTAGTTTTTCTATTCCCCTGTGGTCTTTTATCCATAATCCCTCAGCGGTCCAGGAATTATAGATGGGACACAAATTATGTCTGACTCCCCCATTCCTGTTTAAAGGAGGATTCTCTTTTTTTTTTTTTTTTTTGGACAAAAATCGCCTCTTTAACTCCCCTCTCAAACCAGTTCTTTTCTCTGGCTAAGATCTGGACCTCACTGTCCTCAAAGGAATGGCCCGTGGCTTCTAGGTGGAGATGTACGGCAGATGAAGGTCCACTCTGGCACGCCCGTCGATGTTGGTCGTTGCGCAAACTTCTGTGGGATTTCATTATTTGATACATGTAGATTTACATATGTATACTTTAATCTCTGTGTACAAGTATGCTGTATGACTTTTGTCTAGTTCCTGTATGTTTTTCAACCCTAGTGTTCTGTAAGCAGCATAAGTGTCCCGAGAGCTGAACCCACACATGAAACGCAAAGCTGTAAATTATGGATAAATCTCGGATTACAGGCCACTTTTGACTCAAACTAAAGTGTAGACTAAGACATTGAGCTTCTATGATTTGAAAAGTGCTAAAGTTTGTGTTATTTGGAGACTGCAAACATGTGCCCCGAGAACTCACGTTACGGATATTGCTAAACTAAAACATCTCCGGAAATGCTCCAAATGACACCAAAGTGCTATGGGTGAGTAAAACAATTTGTTTTATTACCGAAATAAGGTCAGATTGTAAAAACGTTAATTCTCCTTTAAATGTTAATAACCTCAATCTTGAGTTTTGCCCTTTCTTCCGATCCCTTTCTGAAAACTCAAACTTCCTAATGTGCCGCTCTTTCGTTTTGTTGTGTTGTCTCAACTGACCCGTAGCTATGAAGTCGTTAAATTCTTTGAAACATTTCTTTTGGAACTAGACATGTTATTTTGTTTAGTAAGCTGTCTATTTCAAATGTTAAGTTTTCAATCTCTTAATTGATATAAGCTGCGTCCACCAGCACTCTAGCCAGAACTGACGAAGTAGCTTGGATGAGCTGCGAAACGTCTTCGACCAAATAAACTTTGTCCGGTTGACAAACTGAATTTCTCCTTTTGCTATAAATAATATTGGATTCTACCTGGACGACTGAGGGATTCTTCACACATTTTCTTTTATACTTTCAACAACTCAAATTTTTACTTTTTACCTGTCCAAACAGATCAAGAAATCAAACTTTAAACAATATTTTTAGATTTTGGCCATTTTATGTGTGTCACATTTTCTTTAGATACCAAAAACATTTAAAGTGGTGAAGCAACGCCAACTTCAACCACATGAGGTCAGTAAAAGAACAGGCATGAAAACGGGTCAGGGGTGAAAAAGGTGAGACCTGGTTTAGTCCTGGTTTAGACCTGGTTTAGACCTGGTTTAGTCCTGTTTAGTCCCGGTTTAGACCCGGTTTAGTTGGGGTTTAGACCTGGTTTAGTCCCAGTTTAGTCCCAGTTTAGACCCGGTTTAGTCCCGGTTTAGTCCCGGTTTAGTCCTGGTTTAGACCCGGTTTAATCCTGGTTTAGTCCAGGCTTAGACCCGGTTTAGACCCGGTTTAGGCCTGGCTCAGACCTGGTTTAGTCCCGGTTTAGGCCTGGCTCAGACCTGGTTTAGTCCCGGTTTAGTCCTAATTTAGACCTGGTTTCGTCTGGGTTTAATCTTGGTTTAGTCCTGGTTTAGCCTGGGTTTAGTCCCGGTTTAGAACTGGTTTAGTCTTGGTTTAGTCCTGATTTAGTCCTGGTTTAGTCCCGGTTTAGGCCTGGCTCAGACCTGGTTTAGTCCCAGTTTAGTCCCGGTTTAGACCCGGTTTAGTCTTTGTTTAGACCTGGTTTAGTCTGGGTTTAGTCCCGGTTTAATCTTGGTTTAGTCCCGGTTTAGAACTGGTTTAGTCCTGGTTTAGCCTGGGTTTAGTCCCGGTTTAGAACTGGTTTAGTCTGGGTTTAGTCCTGGTTTAGACCTGGTTTAGACCTGATTTAGTCTTGGTTTAGACCTGGTTTAGTCCTGGTTTAGCCTGGGTTTAGTCCCGGTTTAGACCTGGTTTTGTCCTGGTTTAGTCTGGGTTTAGTCTTGGTTTAGTCCTGGTTTAGCCTGGGTTTAGTCCTGGCTCAGACCTGGTTTAGTCCCGGTTTAAACCTGGTTTAGACCCGGCTTAGTCCCGGTTTAGTCTTGGTTTAGTCCCGGTTTAGTCCTGACCACAATACCATAATAAAAGGGTCACTAATGACTGAAAACGTTTTTTTTTTTAAAGAAAAAAAAGACTGATTTCTTTTGCCTTTGAGTTTTATTTCAACTCTCAGCAAATGTGTAGAGTTCATACAAAAATCTTACAGAGAAACACGACGCTCCGAACTCAAACCGGCACCAACGATCCTTCTGCTTCAATAATATTAAACCACAGGATAATGCATAGAGTAAAGGCCCGTTCAAAGTCAAAAGTGGTTATTTTCTGCGCCTCCCAAAAGTCCCACGCTCAGGTGTAGCTCGGGTGTAGTTCAGGTGTAGCTCAGGCGTAGCTCAGGCGTAGCTCAGGCGTAGCTCAGGCGTAGCTCAGGCGTAGCTCAGGCGTAGCTCAGGCGTAGCTCAGGCGTAGCTCAGGCGTACTTGAGTTTGGTTCAGATTGGTGGGCTCACAGGAGGAGGTACGTGGCAGTATAAGGCATTATGGTGCGACAAAAACAAGGGCAAGGCAGGAGCTCAGACATGGTTCAGTTTTTCAGTTAGTTTGGACTGTTTGTTTGGATGTTTGTTTGTTTAGACCGTTGTTTTTTTAGGACTGTTCGGATGTTCGTTTCTTTAGACCGTTGGTTTTTAGGACTGTTTGGATGTTCGTTTGTTTAGACCGTTGTTTTTTTTAGGACTGTTTGGATGTTCGTTTCTTTAGACCGTTGTTTTTTAGGACTGTTTGGATGTTCGTTTGTTTAGACCGTTGTTTTTTAGGACTGTTTGGATGTTCGTTTGTTTAGACCGTTGTTTTTTTTAGGACTGTTTGGATGTTCGTTTGTTTAGACCGTTGTTTTTTAGGACTGTTTGGATGTTCGTTTGTTTAGACCGTTGTTTTTTTTAGGACTGTTTGGATGTTAGTTTGTTTAGACCGTTGTTTTTTAGGACTGTTTGGATGTTCGTTTGTTTAGACCGTTGTTTTTTTTAGGACTGTTTAGATGTTCGCTTCTTTAGACCGTTGTTTTTTTTAGGACTGTTTGGATGTTCGCTTCTTTAGACCGTTGTTTTTTAGGACTGTTTGGATGTTCGTTTCTTTAGACCGTTGTTTTTTAGGAGTGTTTGTTTGGATGTTCGTTTCTTTAGACCGTTGTTTTTTTAGGACTGTTCGGATGTTTGTTTGTTTAGACCGTTGTTTTTTTGGCCCAGGGCAGCTGTGGCAGTATCTTACCACCACAGAGTTCGGTGACTGAACAGATCCAGAGAAAGGCATCACTTTGACAGAGTGGAGGCATAAATAAAGCTTAGTTTATATTTGATTGGGTGTTTTTGAAAGACGCCGTTCATCGAGGCAAACTGGAGCAAAAGAATTGCAAGTAAAAACTTCAAAATTTTCACAGGAAAAGTTTGGACTAAATGTTTTCATAAAAAATAAATAACTTGTCCATTATAAATAAAAAGCTGACTTTTGTTGTGCGGTTTCCTACAGACTGGACGCCAACTGTGTGGAGTTTGCGTTCATGTTCATTTCACATATCAGCAATATAATATGAGGGAATATTTCTGTGGATAAAAAATTTAAAAACAAATGTCTAAATATTTCAAATATACAGAGGCTCATTAGGCTAATTTTTACGATCTCTAATGTAGCGATCCCCCTACGGCCCCAAAACAGTCCAAACTAACTGACCGTCCGCCATCAAACATAAAAACATTTCCATCAGTCCTTCCGCTGTGACAAACGCGAAAATGCAGCATGAGGCAGAACTATGGTCCTTCTACTCTGAACACTCGTCTCCACAGGTTTTATTCAAACACACGTTCTTCGTCACAATCCATGTAGAAAAACGCGTAAAGAAGGGAAGACATTTTGTGTTTTTAATAAGCTCATTGTTTTGAGGGAAAAGGTGCCGCTCCAAAGGGGTCCAACTCGACGGGCGGTGGCTGCTGCTGCGGTGGAACAAACTCCGCGAACGGCACCGCCCCGAAATCGTCGATGGGTTTGGCCTCTCCGCTCCACGACTTTTCCAATTTCCCTTCGCCGAGATTGGGATGGAACGGCTTTGCCCCGAACGGATCCAAGATGGCGTCCTCCGTGGGGATGGTCGCCGCCTTCTCGTCTCCCTCCGCCATTGTCACATCGACGCTAATGTTTTCCTTCGAATCGGACGTGCTCAGAAACTCATTGCTACTCTGCGAATCTCTCCTTCCGACTTTCTTGTGTCTCCTAACCTTCTCCGGCGTTCGGTACGTGGGTTTGTTGGTTTTTCTCGCTCCCGTCGGCGTTCCGTGGTGCCTCTTCCCGTTGCTACCGCCGCCGCTCGGATCTTGCTTCGTTTTCCGTTGCCTTGACGACAACTTCTGAAGGCTACGTTGCTTTAAGCGCTGTTGCTGCGGACTCGAATCATCGCAAGACTGACGGAAAAAGATGTCCTCTGCGCTCCGTGACGTCGTCGGGAGCGTTGAAGGCGTGTTGGATCCGGGTTGGAACGGCGAAAATCCGAAAATATCGATCCCACCTTCTGGGGAAATGGGCGGAGTTTGCCCCATCGGAAGCATCCCGGATTTAGAGAGATTCCGGTTGAACGGCGCTTTGGTGAAGACGTCGAAATCGTCCGCTTGTTGCTGTTTTTCGTGGCTAGTTTGGCGGAAAGGCGCTTGTGAGAAAATATCCGAAGTGCTGTGCGTTATCCCGACTGGAAACGGCACAGCTCCGAAAACATCAACGCTATCTGGATTTTTGGCTAACGTTACAACTTGCTTTTCCGGGGATTGTGGCGGCGTTATCAAACTCATCCCAGCTTGGTTTGACACATTCGCGGATTTCGTACTTTTCTTTGAGCGCGTCTTCACTTTGCCCGTCTCGCAATCCGAATCGGAGCTGTGTTCTTCCTCGGAGTCCATCAGCAGGGGGAGCTGTCCTAGGTTCTCCGGTTCTGTATCTTCTCCGTGTTCGCTGTTCAGAGCCTCCTCTTCCTCCCCCTCCTCGTCCTCGCTGCTTTTGGGCGACGGAGGGTCCGATTCAAAGTCGCTGTCCGATTCGTCTCCGGTCTTGGCGCTGCTCTTCCTGCCGGCTTTGGGCTCCTTGGCGCCCTCTGGAGGCTGGAGGAGGTCGGAGGCCGTGGAGGGGACAGCAGGAGAAGTGGAGTCATCCGGGTTTGGATCTGAACTCGCCACAGCAGCACCTGAAACAAAACAAGACGTTATTAAAAATTCAGAAATCTAGAAAGGTTCAACAAAAGAGTCCACCGCCCTGTTGTGCAGAACGGAATTAAAGTGATCCATCTTCCATTTATTCAATCTGAAATACAACTAGTTGGATAAGATTGTGGAACAGGTTTTTGTTCAATTTTTTTCTGCACTATGGCAAATTGAATAAGAGAAACTTTTTAGTTTTGTTTATGTATTTATTTTGTTTTTCATTGTCCTCCTTAAAATAGTAATGACGCCTATAGTTAAGACATTAAACAAAGTAATAAAAGACAAATAAATACAATAATAATAAAGTAAACGGATTAACTATAATTTGAACCATGATAAGGCACAACTGTGAAGTGGAAACCATTTCAGGACATTTCACTGAGAGGAGGCCAAGGGTTTACAGCGCTGTCAACGAACAAACAGGAGATCTTTAAAGGTCCCATGGCATGAAATTTTCAATTTCTGAGGTTTTTGAACATTAATGTGAGCTCCCCTACCCTGTTTAGGGCCCCCCAATGGCTAAAAGTTGCGAAATGTCTAAACTGAGCATTTGCGATCCTTTTCTGCGTTAGAAAAAATCAGAGCTCAAATGGGCGATTCTGGACAAGGCACCTTATTGACGTCAGATCGAAAAAAGAAATGCAAATTCAGTTCCACCACCGTCTGGATCTCCACCTCCTGTCTCTGGAAATCACGCCCAGAGAATTTGGACTGCGGAGGAGCTACGCAATGCGAAATGCGTTTTTTTATTTGCCTGGAGGCACATGAGAGTGTTTCTAGACTTGGAAGTCCTTTACCCAACCCTCTGGACCTCTGAAACAGCAGTGGTTTAATTTTATTTTCTGTGAAAATGTGTTTTTTTTTCATTGAAAAGGCTCTCCTTTCCTCCTTCGCGCTTACACACGCGGAAGTGGGGCCAGGCACAGCGCACCGCTAAAACAAGGAACCAGCGGCGCATTTGCCCCCCCCCCCCCCCGCTCCTCTAACCAATCTGTGTCCTTCTCATTTGCATTCAAGCAACAAGGCCCAGAATGAGTCGTTCAGAGAGGTATTTTTTGACTCTGACTCTGTACATGTGTCTTTCTCATGCACTAAGTGTTGATTTTGAAGAAGGATTCATTTACAGTATTGGGGAACCATTAAGGCACCATATAAAAGCATCAAGAAGTACCATGTCATGGGATCTTTAAGGAATCTGAACCTAAAATCTGGATTGAAAACATCAGGCCCCGTTTACACGTACACTGGTATTTTTAAAAACAGAGACATTTCCCTTCGTTTGTACCCATCTTTTACACGCAAACGGCGAATTCGGCTAGAGTGGAGATTCTGAAAACTACAGTTTCACGTTTGTGTGTAAAGTGATAAACGGAGTTTTAGGCAGCTGACGCACCAAAAGTTCGATCCCGATTGGCTTGCAGAGCGTTCTCTTTCGTTTTCAGAGGCGAATTCGCCGTTTGCATGTAAAAGACGGGTACAAACAAAGGGAAATGTCTCAGTTTTTAAACAGGGTCTTATTTTGGAAAACGGAGAGAGAGAGAAATATTCATTTCTCAAAATACCTGTCTGTGCGTAAACGTAGCTTAAGACAGATTTGAAGGTGGGGATAGACTTTCTGAATTCATAAATGAAGAGCACGTGAACATCCTGGTCTGGATGAAGACTTTGATTTGTCTTGTTTTTTTATAAGAAGAAGTTACTTTATTGATCTCACACAGGAGAAATTCTTCTCTGCATTTTAACCCATCCTGTTGTTAGGAACAGTGGGCAGCACATTACTGCACCCGGGGACCATCTCCATGATCTTCTTGCTTCGGTTTGGAGGATTTTACCTATGGAGCCCGGAGAAAACCCACTCAGACACGGGGAGAACATGCAAACTCCACACAGAAAGGCTTGGGCAACCCGAATCTTATGTGCCACATGGGGATCGAACCCGGAAGCTTCTTGCTGTGAAGCGCTCAGCCACTGTTCCGCCTAAATGTTATATGTACTTTATCATTATTTGTATTGCTACATTCTTTCATTAGTATTATCCATTTTGTTTTGCCTGTGCCATGTTGCATGTTTTGCCTCGTCTGCCTCTAATTAACCTCCGTCTTTACCTTTGGTTGGTGAGGTTCTTAAGCCCTATTCAGACGGGATTAGTTTGATGGGGTGACATGGGGTGAAGTAGTAATTACCAGGGAATTTAGTCCTGTCCGAACGCGCCATGTCCGTAAACATAACGGAGTATGTCTGTGAAATTTACAGCGAGTTTCACCTTCTGTAAAACGCTCTGGAGGAATTACCACAGGCAATATTAATCCCGTGTGAATGCGACCCTCGGTAAAGATGTACAGACGCTCCTCGACATACGAACATTCGATTTACGAACATTCGGAGTTACGAACAGGGTCGAAAATTTTTTTAAAAAAAGTTAAATGTTTGAGTTTTTGTATTTAGCGCCTATTCTGACTTCTGGGTACAGTACGTAGTGCGTATTTCCGCCGCTGACGCACAGGCAAGGCACTGCGCAGCATCCCCCAAGCGTCACCCCCACTCAGTTAAAGTGTTCAGAACTTCAACTGAGTGGGCGTACTACGGTGTTACTACGGTGCGGTGTTATGAACTTTGTTGTTTTTCTTGCATGCGTACAGTAATCCAATATGGTTGGTGAAAAGCGAAAAGCTTCTAGTGAAGCTTCTGTGAAAAAGCGGCAAGCCATCTCATTTGAAAAGAAGGTGGCGATAATAAAGAAACTTGATGCTGGTGAGAAGATGGTGAATGTGGCACATGCGTACAACGTGAACCGTTCGACAATTGGTACGATATATAAACAAAAGGACCGCATTATGGAGCATGTGAAAAGTATGCAATCCACCATCATAAGCAAGAAGAGAGGGAAACTCATGGAAGAGATAGAGAAACTTCTTCAAAAATCAGCAGCAGCGGCGTGTTCCTTTGAGCCTTATACTGATCAGTGAGAAGGCCAGATCGCTTTTTAATGACCTTAAGGTTAAGGCAGGAGAAAGTGCTGCGGAAGAAACCTTTTCTGCCAGCCATGGCTGGTTTGCACATTTTAAGAAGAGGGCAAATCTTCATCACGTGTCCGTGAGTGGAGAGGCTGCAGCAGCAGATAAAGCAGCTGCCCAACGCTTTCCCCAAGAGCTCAAGGAAAATAGGAGGTAATTAGGCTACACGCACACACACAGTCTCACACATACATTCACACACACTCCCTCGCTCGCTCTCTCAGCTGACTGCATTTGCCTCTGTGTCCCTCTCTTCTTTTTATCTCATCAGTTTTCCATATTTTTAAAAAGCATATTAGTATTATTTAGTGTTATTTATTAGTGTTATTGTGTTATTAGTGATATTAGTGTTATTTAAAGGGATATGCCACCCCCAGGTCAAACTTGGGCATCTCCCCACAGTCCAGAGACTAAAATAAGTGGTGGAAAGCGTTTTCCTGGTCACCCAGCCATTGTCCGAGTCTGTCAGCACTGACCGCCGCGGTATCTGCAGCTCCTCCGCGTTAGACTGGAGTCTAACGGCGCCAGAGAAAGATTTCGGCCAAAAGGAATTAATTTGCTCGATACTTTTCCCAATTACTTTCTGTGTAGTGCGCATTCATATCGAGTGCAAATAAATGTGCAAATCAACACGGAGAGCTTGACTTGGTCATTTTGGGTGGGAACTATTTTTCAGTGCGGACAAACACAGCCGACGCACACACCATGATGCGTAACAGGGGAATCCCAGCCCCAGTGCCCAGTGCTAACGAACGGGCGTCCGGAACGTAACTCGTTCGTAAGTTGAGGAGCGTCTGTATGTAATATTTCATCACATCCGTTTAAAGAAATAATTTACCGCAATTTTCAAACACGGAGGAGCTTGAAGCGCTTTGTTTTTCCGGCAAGCAAAATGATCTACCGGTACTCTCAAACAAACGCAGACATCGAGCAAGGAAAAAGCCCAAGAGGTATAAATCATCAGAGGCATGAAACTTCTGCTTGTTTTAGGTCATGTATGCTCTATTAGTCCTGATTATGGGGAATAATTTGCAGAGTTTGCTAATATTTCACATAGGCTAATCATGACTTCTCTATCTTCAGCTGATGCTTTTACGGCGACGAATACGTGACGGCAGAGCGTAAACAAACTCCTCCCATGTCAAATAAATATTTTCTTCATTTATATTACAGAGGTCCTGTGATAAACCGACATTACTCTACATCCCCCTGTAAAACTAATCCCGTCCGAAAAGAGCTTTAAAGGCCACGCTCAGGCTTCAATTTTGAACTCGGCCCTGATGAAGACGAGCCACGGGCGAAACACGTTGGCTTCGGCCATTTAAATAACTCGACTTTTCCTCCTGTGACTTTTACTTTTTTGGAGTGTCTGGATTTCATTGCGTCTCAAGTTTTGATCCTTTTTTCCAAGAGCGCCCCCTACCTGTTCTCACCGACTGGAACACCTGCCACATTTTTGTTTTTTCTGTACGTACTTGGTAGGGATGTCAACAATTAATCGATTAACGGTTAATTGTCGATTAAGACGTTGGTCGATCAAAATGCATTAATTGTAATTAACCGCTAACCGCGGACACGCGCAACCGCGCTGCGCCAAGCTCGACTCACAGCCGACCGCTGGCGCCAACGGCACTGCTCAGTAGCCCCGGGTGTACGCGCGAGGCGAGATCGAACCTGGAATGCGTGCCGCTGCTGCTGGTGGTTTCGCCGCGCCCCGAGCCCCACGCGGCTGGCCTGCGGCTCGGGGCGCGGGCCGCGATGAAACCAGCAGCGGCACGTGGTGGTTTAATCCTGGTCTAGTCCAGGTCTAGACCCGGTCGAGTCCAGGTCTAGACCCGGTCAAGTCCCGGTCCGGTCCAGTCCAGGTTCAGACCTGGTTCAGACCTGGTTCAGACCTGGTTCAGACCTGGTTCAGACCTGGTCCAGTCCACGTTCAGTCCTGGTCTAGTCTCTTAGCCAATCAGGACAGAACACAATGTTACACTATAAAAAAATGTTACACTATAAAAAAAAAAATTGGATAGAGCGAGGGATTACTGTATTTTGTTATTCAGCATCAATACATTTGTCTGCTTTTTACTAAGGAATAATTAATTGAGGAATATACAATATAATAATACTATGATATATTTTTGACTCAGTGTTATGTTACTATAGCTTATATTCTTAAAGACCCTATTGAAACACTAAAATTCAGGTGAAAAACGCCGCTTATCAGTTAATCGTTAATCGATCGATAAGGTCAATCAACTATCAGTTAATGAATTAACCAATAATTTGCATCCCTAGTACTTGGAGTTATTTACATTATTCCATCGGGATGTAATCGACTGAAGACATGTCCTGCCCATCGATTGGTCGACTAAAATCTCTCCAAACGATTCCATATCTGACCCAAACTGCACTCCGCCGACTGCAGGGGGAGCGCATCAAAAACTACTATTTATGCAGAAAAAAAGTACCACTCACTCCTCGTTTCTGCCGCCGTCCCATAGAAATCCTTACAACCTAAATCGAAAATGATCATGCAGAAAGTAGAAAAACTGTGACAGAAGTATGACCAAACATTTGACTGGTGTCCGACATTAGAAGCTCTTGAAGTCTCCTCTGACTGTGAAATCGGAGCAGAACTCAATATCAATCAATCAATCAAGCTAACAACTAGCATGCAAATTGCGCTCTTCCGGATTAGCAGACGATAAAGTGCTTCGTGGTCGGCTTATTTTGACCTCAAGAGCTGCTCGTACAATTGTTTCGTTTAAAATCTGATCTGTGGAGCTCAATCCTTAAAGGTGCACTATGGGGCCCGTCACCTGCTCGTTTCTACGGATACGTCATTGCTCTGCCTGGAATGTTCCACAGTGTGACTTTAAACAGCTCTACTTTACATTTATTCAGTTATAGACGGTTTTAGAGCTTAAAAATACAGTGGTACCTCACCTTACGAAATTAATTCGTTCCAGAAGTGGTTTCGTAACGTGAATTTTTCGTAAGTTGAGTAGCTATTTCAATGGAAAAGGCCTGATCCGTTCCAAGTTTTTTTTTTTATAGTGCAACTTTTTTTTATAGTGTAACATTTGTGTTCTGCGTCCTGTTTGGAATAAACCAGGTCTAGACCAGAACTAAACCAGGTCTAAACCTGGACTGGACCTGGACTAAACCAGGATTATCCCGGGACATGGCAGTGCCGTTGGAGGAGCACGTTGCTCGTGTCTCTGCGCTCCTTGCGCGTTCCGCGCTAGAGCTAAGAGGCCGAGAAAGACGCTCTTTCAGCGGGAATAAGAGCGGGGCGGGGCGGGCTCTGGTTCTATCTGACCTCCAGAGCCGGGGGGCTGACACTGTGAGCTAACATGCCGAGAAAGGTGCTCTCTCGGCGGGCAAGACCACGGGGTCTCGCTCTGCTTCTATGTGACTTCCAGGTCTAGACCAGAACTAAACC
>JAVJIX010000269.1:215000-390000 GCA_036785185.1 Paratrypauchen microcephalus | reverse complement strand
TAGTGAAATGGCGAGGGCGGTTAATCGTGTACATCCGCTCCATCATCAAATGTTTAAAACGAGCAAAAGGACCAAAATCGAACTATAATAAATATTCTACATAATTTAAAACAGGGGTGTCAAACATGCGGCCCGGGGGCCAGATCCGGCCCTCCAAGACCTTTACTCTGGCCCTCGGCTGATTTTCTATTCAAACATTTGAATTATATTTTAATTTTCTATTAAAATATTTAAATTTTCTATTAAAATATTTTAATTTTCTATTAAAATATTGGTAATTTTCTGCGCAGTTTAGCATAGCAGCGTCTCCAGTGCCCCTGTACGTGGTCCCTCCCACCAGAGACTCGCCTCTTTCCAAACGCTCTTAAAGGACCATCGTTTTGACTGTTGACCGTGACACCCTCATCAGCAAAATGTCAAAAATGAGAAAAGTGGACACTGAGTGCAGGATTTTCCAAGAAAAAAAGGACTAATTCCTGTTTGTTCAGGAGGTGAATGGGAAACCTGTACGCTTGTGTTGGAATTGCATTTTTCTTCAAGTTTCAGGTTGTTCATAATATTTTGTAAAAATGAGTTCTCTGCACAAATATTTGGACTTATTGCCGTTTTTGGGGTATATCTGCCATGAGTTTTCTGATCAGGCCCCTTTGGGATAAGATTGGTTGGATATGGCCCTCGGACCAAAATGAGTCTGACACCCCTAATTTAAAATGTTAAATGAATCCATGTAGGGATGTCAACAATTAATCGATTAACGATTAATTGTCGATGAAGACGGTCGAACAAAATGCATTAATTGTAATTAATCGCTAATCGCAGACACGCGCACCCGCATGATCACGAAACAAGGCAACCGCGCACCGCGCTGTGCCAAGCTCGACTCACAGCCGGCCGCAGGCGCCAACGGCACTGCTCAGCAGCACCGGGTGTACGCGCGAGGCGAGATCGAACCGCGGCGCCCAGGAATGCACCCAACGTGCTGCTGCTGGTACCTCGCGGCTGGCCCGCGGCTCGGGCCCCGAGCCACAAACCAGCCGCACGAAACCAGCAGTGGCACGCAGCGGCCCAATCCTGGTTCAGTCTAGGTCCAGACCCGGTTGAGTCCCGGTCCAGTCCAGGTCCAAACCTGGTCCAGACCTGGTTTAGTTCTGGTCTAGACCTGGTCCAGTCCACGTTTAGTCGTGGTCTAGTCTCTTCGCCAATCAGGACAGAACACAATGTTACACTATAAAAAAAAAAAATTGGTAAAAAAAAAGAAATTTTGAAAAAAAAAAAAAAAAATCTGCGAACCGCGATAGAGCGAGGGATTACTGTATTTTGTTATTCAGCATCAATACATTTGTCTGCTTTTTACTAAGGAATAATTCATTGAGGAATATACAATATAATAATACTATGATATATTTATGAATCATTGTTATGTTACTATAGCTTATATTCTTAAAGACCCTATTGAAACACTAAAATTCATGTGAAAAACGCCGCTTATCAGTTAATCGTTCGATAAGGTCAATCAACTATCAATTAATGAATTAATCGATAATTTGCATCCCTAAATCCACGTTTTGTATTGGATTTCATTATTATTACTTCATGACTGTCTTTTCTAAATATTGTGGTAGATTTTGTGGTTCGTGGAGCCAAAGGGATTCGATATCAACTGTTAAAAGACAAATTTTGGTCTTTTCTACAAACATTTTTGTCATTTTCTTTCCCCATTTCACTGCCATGTTTTGTTATTTGTTCTTATTCATTTCATGTTAAAGGTTAAAGGTGCACAGTGCAACTTTTCCGCTACCTGCTCGTCTCCATGGAGATGTTATTGCTCATGTGATTTGCCTGGAATGTTCCGTGGTGTGACTTTAAATGTTTACATCTTGCGGGTGTTTCCATCGCTCAAAAATGGTCAGCAATTCCTTCTGTGAATAAGGTCGACTCTCCACAGATCTGACCTGCAATGTTGCGTCGTGCTGTAAACTGCTCGTTTTGTGTTTAATCTACACTGTGGAACATTCTAGACGAAGCAATAACATCTCCACGGAGACCGGCAGAAGTCAGAAGTTACCCAGTGCACCTTCACCGCAACATAACGCGACTCAAGAACAGCCATGTCAAACATCTCGCTCATCGTGTTTGGTGGAAAATCTCCGGCGAATTTTAGGAATCAAAACTCAAAACGAAACCGTAAATTCATTTGAAAGACGTTTTTTATTCATGAAGAACATTGGATAAGAAATACATTCACACGCATATGATACAGAGCTTTGTACAGTCGCAAAAACAAAGTGGCCGTTGACCTAAAGGTTCAAAAAAGGTAAAAAAAAATCCACAAATTAAACTCTGACGTTTTAAGAGGAATCAGACAAATCAGTGTGGTGGAAATGCCATAAACTGGGAACAAGTGGACGAAGCCAATGGAACGTTTTCGTCGGGGGTCCATCACCTGCTTGTTTCTATGGATACATCATTGCTCTGCCTGGAATGTTCCACAGTGTGACTTTAAACAGCTTTACTTTACATTTATTCAATTACTTTTGGTTTTAGAGCTCAAAAATACCTAGGAAAAAAAAGGCATGCTGACTGCGAGCGGGGTTGCCTCTCCACAGATCTGACCTGTAACCTGGTCTGGTCTCCGTTGAGATAGAAATGCCGCACTGTGGAACATTCCAGGCAAAATAACAAAATTAGAGAATGATACGTGGCCGTGATCTTTCATTTTGGAGATTTTGGATTGGACATGAGCCATTTTCAAGTACTAAACCAGGTCTAAACCAGGTCTCTCCACAGATCTGACCTGTAACTTGGTCTTGGTTTGGTCTCCGTGGAGATGGAAAGGTTTAATGCCGTACTGTGGAACATTCCAGACAACGCAACAACCTCTCCGGGGAGAAAAGCAAATCAAAACTATGAAAAGAACCACGAGGCCTTCGAGGTCTTCGTGGAGATTTCATTCTTTGTCGGGAATGTTCCACAGTATTAAAATTATCTCCATGGAAACACACGGGTGGCAGCATCAGACCAAGTTACAGGTCAGGTCTGTGGAGATATGAATGCTTTTAGTATTAGAAATGTTTTTTGTTTTTTAATCGCACATTAATTTAACAAAGAATTTTCAAGTTTAATGTCATACAGTGGGACATTTCGAAGCAGTAACATCTCCATGGAGACAAGCAGCTGGAAGAACTACCACCGGGAAAGTTACACGGTGTAACTTAAAAAAAAAAAAAAGATACAAGAATGTACGTTTTGTGATTAAGTCAATTTAAGGCAGATTTCATACTTTTTGAACTTTCGTCTCAACGACACGAAGGATATCAAGTTTAATCTAAAAATTGAACAAGAAATTTTGAAATTATTTGAAATCTGATGCTGGATTTGGAATCACTTAGTCCACTTTTCATATGAACCTATGATAATTCCACCACTAAATCAAATGGCTAATAGCAAACAACACTTAAATGTAAACAAATAAAAACATGGATTTCACTCCTTAAACCCGAACTTCACATTTTGCACTTTTAAATCAGTCTAAAGTGCAAATATTTGGCCTCAAAAAATCATTTCAAATCAACATTTTATCACCATTTGGCACGACTACTGCCCATCCACCGGTAACACATGAACAAGATGTTTATGGCTGTCTCTCTACATGAAGCAACTCAGAAACATGGAGCGGATTCTCGGAAAGCAGGCAGTGAAATGAGCAGAAACATGAATCAAAAACAGACTTACCTTGGTCTATTTAGAGTATTATTACTATTATTACGATTATTGACAATATTATAATTAGAACATTTGTACAAAAAGTGTGTTCATGGGAAAAATGGTCCATCTCTCGCTTGTTGCTTTAAGGCGGAAGCAGCGACAGAAGCCTCCTTCAGACCAGCCTTAAAACTCTAATTAGTGTAAAAGAGTTATGAATATTATAAATTAATTTTTAAGTTTAAAGTTTAAAGGGATAGTGTGAATCTGTACGGCGTCCCCTTCAACAATGTCGTCCATTAAAGGAGAATTTACGTTTTTTACAATCTGAGCCTTATTTCGGTAATAAAACAAGTTGTTTTACTCACCCATAGCACTTTGGTGTCATTTGGAGCACTTCCGGAGACGTTTTAGATTTGCAATATCCGTAACGTGAGTTCTCGGGCATATGTTTGCGGTCTCCAAATAACACAAACTTTAGCACTTTTCAAATCACAGAAGCTCAATGTCTTAGTCTACACTTTCGTTTGAGTCAAAAGTGCCTCTAATCCGAGATTTAGCCATATTTTCGAGTAGATGAGGACACGAGGAGTCACAGCTGATTTGCAGATAAGACGCTCAGAACTTTTCTGTTGCGAGCGACACATGGCAGAAGATTGGGACTTTGAGGCTGAAGAGGACTTATGGAGGACTGAGGACTGAAGAGGAGTATACGGATGAGGAGACAGAATGGATACGGAAAGAATGAAGCGGAGACAGTTTTAGGAGCAGCAGAGAACAGCCATCGGTTTCGCATTACTTCTCAGAATCGTGCGCTGAATCTGCTGGCCTTCTTTCGTTTCCTTTGCTGGTAAAAATCATCCTGACTGAAGTGGGTACTGCAAACACAATGGTCCAAACGTCTTACAGCTTTGCCTTTCATGTTTGGGTCCCGAGATCTGAGAGCGAAATCAGCTGTGACCGAGTCCTCCTCATCTACTCGAAACTATCTGGCTTAGACCTGGTTTAGTCCTGGTTTAATCTTGGTCTAGTCCTGCGAATTAGGCGGCTGACTTTTTCGTGGACAACTGTTTTGTGATGCAAATATATCACTTTTTGGACAAATGCTTTGAGAAGGAAAAACAAGCTTTATAAAATGTCCCCGCTAACTTACCGGAAATACGTTCGCGAGCTACAGAACCGGAGCAGAACTGGGCCCGGACGACGCTGTTGAAGGGGTCGCCATACAGATCATACAGATTCACATAAAAAAAAAAAAACCCGCACTATCCCTTTAAGTTATTTTATTAAGAAAAACTGTGAGGTAAATAAAGGGTTTCACCATTTCATACATTTAAATTTGTTTTTTTCATTTACCATAGCGCACTGAGACTATGAAAGGAAGTTAATTTGCTGTAATTTGCTCATTTTTAAAGCCATACTGCGGAACATTCCAGGTCCTATGCTTGTTTGTTATAAAAGCAGCTTACACATGCTTCAGATTTGAACTACACACCAGCAATGTTGTTTTATGCTACAAATTAACGAAATAAAAGCAGAAACGGGCTGCGTCCCGCCTCGAGGCCACAAGTTACGAGTCAGGTCTGCGGAGAGGGGAGCCTGCTCGTAGGAAAATCGGCCTTGTGTTGTCATATCTACTTGTATTTAGCCAAGGTAAAATGTTCCGCAGCAGTAAAACGATGTAAATGGACGTGTAAAGAGATTTGAAGCGGGTCTGAAGGAGTCCGGAGAGACGGGTGGACATACAGCCCTTCGGGATTGTATGAAACAGGAATCACCGAAAACAAAACAGAGTGTGGGCGCTCAGTGGGGTCCAACGTGACGAGAAAACAGTTTACGTGGTTACGTTTGGGTAAGTCAAGGTTCCCCGTGCTGCAACTTCAGTCGAACAGACGTTTTTATGTTGAAATACAGCGACTAAAGGCTTGAGAATAGTGAATATTTGTGTATTAAATGTACTGTATTATTGTATTGAATTTAACGTTTTGATTTAATGTCGGCGCCACGGTCTTTGTCATCCGTTGGTTTCAGAGTGAGCACTGTCGCCGTCGCAACTAACAGCTCCGAATAAACTATATCTTTTAAAGAATAGAGAGAAATACTCAAAATGGCGCCCATAAACAGAAAAGTTAATTTAAAAATCCTGCGTAAAAGGCCTTTGGGCATGTATTTGAGAGTGCGTACCATAGATGGTCCAATGAGGTTAATTTGGTCTTATTAGGTTCTTTTTTCAGACCAAGAGTTTGTTTTCAGACCTGACACAGTTTGGACTGCTCCCTGCGGACTTCCTCAGGGTCACGTGACGTTTCTGTGGCGTGTCCGGTCAGCTGATTTAAAGGGATAGTGCATTTTTTTAATGTAAATCTGTATGGCGTCTCCTTCAACAGTGTCGTCCATTAACACCGACTTACCCTCTGAGCCGAGTTCTGCCCCGGTTTTGGAGCTGACCAAAGTAGGTCCGGTAAGTTAGCGGGGACATTTAACAAAGCTTGTTTTTCCTTCTCAAATCAATATTTGTCCAAAAAGTGATATATTTGCATCACAAAACAGTTGTCCACGAAAACGTCAGCAGTCTAATTCACTTGGTGCTATTTTCTGTCGATTCGTTTGCCTGGAAGAATCCATGACTCATCGCTGTACCAGCGAGTGAGTCTGGTAACGTTTGATCCACAGAATGCGCTGCGGTTGCGCGTAGACAGACAGCTAAGTGAACCAATCAGAGATTGCGCCATCTTGATTCAAAACTGAGGCGGAACTTCCGCTGCCTAAGAGTGACTTTGCGGGCAAAGGCGGGTGCACTGACGTCACCATCTTTGAACGAATCAGAATCGCGGAGTCGGTTTGGAACCGGAGGAGCGAGAGTGGATGGAGAGTGTCCAAATGGTATCGCGGTGTATAGGAAATACAGAGAGATATCATTTGGCTGGCCAGGTAATCGATTCGTACCACTGCGCACCTGTTATTATTATTAGCCTGTTCACTTGTAAGTGGCGATGTTTAAAAATGAACAAGCTAATAATACTAACTGCTGAATTTTTTGCGGACAACTGTTTTGTGACGCAAATATATCACTTTTTTGACAAATATTGTTTTGAGAAGAAAAAACAAGCTTTATTAACTGTCCCCGATAACTTGCCAGAGCTACTTTCGTCAGCTCCTGAACCGGGGCAGTACTCTGCTCAGAGGACACTGTCAGGGGCAGAACTGGGGTAGTACTCGGCTCAGAGGACACTGTCAGGGGCAGAACCGGGGCAGTACTCGGCTCAGAGGACACTGTCAGGGGTAAGTCAGTGTTAATGCACGACACTGCTGAAGGGGACGCCGTACAGATTCGCATTAAAAAAAAAAGCACTATCCCTTTAAACAGGTTTTGGCGCCGTCTTTGGAGGCAGGACGACAGCGCCATTTGCAGTCAGACTTCCTCAGGACAGTATCCCAGGTGTGTGAGTGTAAAAAAAGCCCGACCGGACACATCACAGCAACATCGTGTGACCACTCTGAGGAAGACCGCAGGGAGTAGTCGAAACAGTCAGGTCTGAAAACAAACTCTTGGTCTGAAAAAAGAACATAATAACATAGAATTTTCATTTTTATTAGTCCTACTCCAATATATATCCATTTGTTTTGCCATTTGTAACCATTCAAACTCTGTTAGTTTTGTCTTTTTGGCGACGTTTTTAATCCCGTCGCTGCGTTTTCTATTGAACCCCACTGAGAGCGGCTCAAAAAGGATCAGTTCGTTTTGTCATAGCGGCCCGGGCTCCCACACTGTGTTCAAGTCGATACAAAAGTCCCTTTAAATATGTTTGGCTTCACGGTTTTGGTACGTACACTCTACAAACTACTCTACTCTCCTACATTCAGAAGCTCAGAGGCTCGTATTGCATTGGTCACTGCCCGTCCGCTGAAAAAAATGAGTCTACAAGAACCACCTCAGGTCACCATTTGTGTTAAAAGGAGATGTTTTGGTTTCGCGGCCAACATTTGATGATTGACATTTGTTTATAATCCAGAAAATCCGATAAGCTCTGCCCATATTTTGATGATTTTGATTATTACAAACTCACTCAAAGTTTGGTTTGGTGCAGTTTTCTCATTGCACTTGTGTTAAAATAAAGCATTAAAGGTGCACTGTCTAAGTTTTCTGGTGGAGGGTTCTGCATTACGGCATTAAACTTTCTCGAAAATGCAGCAGGGGCCACTTATCGAGCTTTGTTTAAAAAATAAAATAATTCCAAAATGAAACCATTTCTCAGGACAAAAATTGCAAATTAAAGGCCCTGTAGCTGATCAATTTTGCTCAAAAACATGAGAAAATGCCCCATGTTACCAGTTTAAATACGCTTTTAAACGTCTGCTTCTCCACAACTCTACTTTTCACTTGCTAATCAATAAATATAATACTCATAATAAAACGAAAATGAGAGCTCAAAAACACCTAGAAAAACAGACATTCTGACTGTGAGCGGGGTCGCCTCTCCACAGATCTGACCTGTAACTCGGTCTGGTTTAGTCTCCGTGAAGCTAGAAACGTTTAAAGCCATACTGCGAAACTTTCCAGACAAAGGAATAACATCTCCAGCGCCAGAAAAGTTACAGAATGCACCTTGAATTGTTTAAAAAGTACATAAAAATAAGATCTCCAAAAGTGAAAAGTACTCAAATGAGGATCAATACTGTGAAATCGTCATGTAGAAGATCATTTTTTGCAGTGCGGTATCGGGCCTTATAAACTGGAGATGATCCGAGCGCTAAAACGGCGGACTACAGAAGCGAGTCTACGTTCACATTGAAGGAGCAGAAGATTATTGCTGCCAAAATCTGATACTTTACATAGAAATACTGTGAAGTACTACATATGTTGAAGTACTGTGTGTAAATACTGCGGTGTTTTCACAATGAGAGGGTCCAGCTCCTCTGTTCTGCTTATGGGAGTGTAGAACGTGATGGAGGCTTTCTCGAAAATGCAGCAGGGCCCACTTATCGACTTTGTTTTAAAACAAAAAAAAAATGTTTAAATCATTGCACAGCACAAAATTTGCAAATTAAAGACCCTGTACCTGATCAATTTTGCTCAGAAACATAAGAAAATGCCCCGTGGTATCAGTTTAAATACGCTTTTAAACGTCAGCTTCTCCACAACTCTACTTTTCACTTGCTAATCAATAAATATAATACTCATAATAAAACAAAACTGTAAATACAAAAACAAAGATGCATCGATCTGGCTTTTTTGTAGATTAAGACTCTGCTGATACCAGATATCAACAGATACTGGGGCGGAGACTGAAAATATGATACATTTTTATATAAAGTATGGAAAAACAGATCCGAATGTGTTTTTAACTGTTATTGATCATCTCATAACGACAAAACGGCTCGGAAAAACGTGCAAGTAAAAACATTTAATCCCCATGAGCTACCTGGACTAACATGGACCGTCAAGTTGTCTCATTGCACGAATTTATTGGCCAAAAAGGGATATTGGCTGAACTGATATTCGATACCAGCGTTGTATCGGTGCATCGCTACAAATTTTAGGCTCGAATAAACAAGAAAACGATGAGAAAACGATGAGAAAATGATGAGAAAATGAGAAAACGACAAGAAAATGATGAGAAAACGAGAAAATGATGAGAAAAATGATGAGAAAAATTATGAGAAAAATGATGAGAAAATGAGAAAACGACAAGAAAATGATGAGAAAACGAGAAAATGATGAGAAAACGATGAGCAAAAATGATGAGAAAATGATGAGAAAACGATGAGCAAAAATGATGAGAAAATGATGAGAAAACGATGAAAAAAACGAGAAAACTATGAGAAAACGATGAGAAAAATTATGAGAAAACAATGAAAAACCAATGAGAAAACGAGAAAATTATGAGAAAACGAAGAGAAAATGAGAAAACGATGAGAAAATGAGGAGAAAATGATGAAAACGAGGAGAAAATGAGAAAACGATGAGAAAATGATGAGAAACGACAAGAAAACGAGGAGAAAATGATGAGAAAACGATTAGAAAACAAGAAAACGATGAGAAAGTGAGAAAACGATGAGGAAATGATGAAAAAATGAGAAAAACGACGAGAAAACGATGAGCTTTTTTACTGTAAAATCCACGGCTCCCATTTCTACATTCATCAGTGGATAAGCAGAGCAGAGGGGCTTTAGTTTGTGTAGTTTGCGTGTATTTTGCGTGTATTTTGCGTGTAGTCCCCGTCCCTGTGTCTGCAGCGCCGCCCTCTAAAGTGCACAGGAGGTTTGAGGCTTCCACCGTTGGAATAAATAGGTTTGCATTATCGGGATGTAAACGATAAGTTCAAGTTTGGAATTGTACCGACGTGTAACCGAGCTGAGAGACGCGATTCAGACAACGCGCCGGGATTCACTTCAAATGACGTCGATGTCGTCCAGAAGTTGCTCTTGCTTGAGTAGTACTTTTCCCAAATCATTTCTTACTCTTATTTGAGCAACTGGACCACTACTTTGTACTTCTCCTTGAGTTTTATCTACTCTACCTCTGATGTACATACTGTTCCAAGAAAATCTGTGGAATTAAAAAAGTACCAGTTTTTTCAGCTAATAATCTTCACAAAACGGTGTTGTGTGTTATTCGTTGTTTGAATGCCGTCTCTCAGCACATATCCATACATGTTATAGAAGTGAGTCTTATGCTCCTATTGCTTTTCACACGGCTCCTCCTCCGTTTTTGCTTTTTCTGCACTTTATGAAAAGCGCTGTAGCCTCAGACCTCGTCTCATTTTCATTTGCATAACAGATTCTTAAGCACGCTTTCTGCAAAGACCAAAATATAGTGTCCTCGCAAAACTGACCCACGTCTGATTGTAATAAACGGTAGAATGTGTCACATTTCCTACCGTTTTAAACGCCTAGACTTTAGGACGCGTTTATTTTCACCAAGCAGCAGGGTTCGGTTTGGTCCAAAATCAACCGAGGAGTTTCTCTTGGTTTAAACAAAAACAAAATATTCTGAATTTGAGTCTTTAAACCTGTGTAAGTTTCCCCATTTCCACATCCCAGGATAACCTGAAAATGTCCCATAATGAAGCATTTTGAATGCTTGACAACTGTAGGTGGGTGAGGTCCAGGAAGGTAAACATTAAATCTTGGTGTATTTTTGGCGCATGTAAGTATTTATCATTTACTTGAGTCAAATGTTTGGTACAGTCCACACTCTGTAACTATGTAAGAAGTGATAACTTTTATTTAAGTTTTTGTATAATCGGCAGACAGTACCTAAAATATAAGCTGACCTGACCCTGTCTGAACAGTTATTTTACTCGGTACCTGAGTAGTTTTTTCACAGCCTTTTATGTTTATTGAGTACAGGGGGTCCTCGGGTTACGACGGTCTCGACTTACGTTTCATTGGTTACGAACGCGCCCCCATTAAAAAAAAAAAAAAAATTACGCGTCATTCCGTCTTATGTGGTTTAGCGGGGTAAGCGACGTAAACAAACGCGAGCGGCGCGCGGCAGAAGAATACGCTTTGTTGTGGTTGTAGGGAGAAGAAGACCGCCTCGTGTGCGTGCGGCGGAAGTACCTGATGTGGGCTCTGATCTGCTCCTATGAAATTGACAGTGATAACCAAGCAGCGTAGTGGTCTAATTATTGAGATGGAAAGATTATTGGTGCTTTGGTTGGAAGATCAATGTCAAAATCCGACTTACGACGAAATTCGGGTTACGACGCATCTTAAGAACGGATCGTCGTAACCCGAGGACCCCCTGTAATTATTTAGATGCTTTCCACTTGTATGAGTCACATTATGTTCAGACAGCAGTACCTGCAGTAACAGTTTGTTTTTCCCCATCCCTGGAAGTACCACAGTTGGATATTAAACAGAAGAGCACTTTAGAACACTTTTGAAAGAGGGCGGTACCAAACCTCACCATACCACTTGGTAAAAAAGTACAATTTTTTATTGAATAGGAAGCAGACTTTTGGACTGATATCTGTTTAATCCCCTGGTGTGGTTTGGTGGGGTCCTTTGTGTTAGGGTGGGGTTCTGTCCACAGTGCTGGTCCCAGGAGCAGACACACTAAGACTTGCCTGCGCTGGTCACAAATGGGACAGATCCAAACAGGTCTTCAGGTGGAAGGACTTTGGGGACAGAGGAGGAGGTCTGCGGCTGGAGGGGAGTCTCTGCACTGGGACTGCGCTCCACGGGCTTCTCTGTGGAGCAACACAAACACAAACGTTATTACTTATTTAAAAGAAGGGATGTAACAATAACCGAAATATCGTGATACGGCATCGTCAAAAGTCTCATCACGATATATCAAAAAACAGAGCAAAGGATCATGGTCTATGTAGTTCTGTTTTTTAGCTGTTGTTGCTGCTCCTTAACAATTAATTTAACCAAAGAATCTTGTAATCCGATCAATTGTCCAGGTTTAGTCTCATATTAGTCCTGATTTAGTCCAGGTTTAGTCCAGGTTTAGTCTCATATTAGTCCTGATTTAGTCCAGGTTTAGTCCAGGTTTAGTCTCATATTAGTCCTGATTTAGTCCAGGTTTAGTCTCATATTAGTCCTGATTTAGTCCAGGTTTAGTCCAGGTTTAGTCCAGGTTTAGTCTCATATTAGTCCTGATTTAGTCCAGGTTTAGTCCAGGTTTGGTCCAGGTTTAATCCAGGTTCGGTCCAGGTTCGGTCCAGGTTCGGTCCAGGTTCGGTCCAGGTTCGGTCCAGGTTCGGTCCAGGTTCGGTCCAGGTTCGGTCCAGGTTTGGTCCAGGTTTGGTCCAGGTTCGGTCTAGGTTCGGTCTAGGTTCAGTCCAGGTTCGGTCTAGGTTTAGTCCAGGTTCGGTCTAGGTTCAGTCCAGGTTCGGTCTAGGTTTAGTCCAGGTTCGGTCTAGGTTCAGTCCAGGTTCGGTCCAGGTTCGGTCTAGGTTTAGTCCAGGTTCAGTCCAGGTTGTTATTGAGGTTGCAGTAATTCGATCAATTGTGACGGCCCACGATAATATTGACTAATCACTCTGACTATAACGAGACTTTGGACGATGCGATATCACGATATTTCGGGTATTATCTCGTCTCTAGCAGGTTCGCATGAGCGGATTGTCACTTGCTTGCTCTGAGCAGGTCAAACTCTCGGTCGAGCAGCTCCTCCTCTGTGAGCTTGGAGAAGTTGTCCTCTCCAAAGGGATTCCAGCGGGACATGTCCGGGGGGTGGCTCACGGCGGGGGGGTTCGTCTGAGCGGGAAGGGCCTCTCCGGGCAGCAGCGGGTTCCTGCTCGACACACAAGAAAAGTCGTGTCACTCTTCTGTGTGGGCTGTCGGTTTTAGTTTGGATATCGGCCAGTGTGGTCCTGGTGTAACCAGAGTTTAGTCATGTCAGCTGGTCCTGATTTAGTCCATCTGGTTTAGTGCAGCTATTTCACCACTTAAGTCCTGGTTTGGTCCAGGTTTAGACCTCGCATACCGCAACACATTTTTTACCAATCAAAACGAATCAAGTATCTTAAACTTGAATAAAGATTTAGTCCTATTAAAGCCCTGTTAAAGACCTGGGTTAGGCCCAATTCAGTCCCAGTTAAGCCTTGGTTAAGCCCTGGTTTAGTCCTGGTTTAGCCCTGGTTTAGTCCCAGTTAAACCCTGGTTTAGTCCTGTTTTAGTCCTGGTTTAAGCCCGTTCAGTCCCACTTAAGCTCTGGTTAAGCCCTGGTTTTAGTCCTGGTGTAGCCCTGGTTTAGTCCCGGTTAAGCCCTGGTTTAGTCCTCGTTTAGTCCTGGTTTAGGCCTGGTTCAGTCCCAGTTAAGCCCTGGTTTTGTCCCGTTTTGCCCTGGTTTAGTCCTGGTGTAGCCCTGGTTTAGTCCTGGTTTAGCCCTAGTTTAACCCTGGTTTAGACCTGGTTTAGACCTGGTTTAGACCTGGTTTAGACCTGGTTTAGACCTGGTTTAGTCCTGGTTTAGCCCTGGTTTAGCCCTGGTTTAGTCCCGTTTAAGTCCTGGTTTAGTCCCGTTTAAGTCCTGGTTTAGCCCTGGTTTAAACCTAGTTTAGCCCTGGGTTAAACCTAGTTTAGACCTGGTTTAGTCCTGTTTAAGCCCTGGTTTAGCCCTGGTTTAAACCTAGTTTAATCCTGTTTAAGCCCTGGATTAGTCCTGTTTTGCCCTGGTTTAGTCCTGGTTTCAGGGATGAAAGTGGCCAATCATGAAAAAAGCGGAAAGTCGTCCCCCCCGGAAAATTTTTAATTTCTGAAATTTGGATTTCTATATGCTATATGTTAGCAATAAAGTAAAACTGTACATAAAAGTAAAAAAAAAAACACATTTTATTAACAGGTAGTCCTACTAGTAGTATATATTGGATTTGTTTTTGCTTTGCACTTCGTCTAATCAGAGCGCATTGAGGAGGAGCTTATGCGCGCTAAAAGGCACAGGTGAAAAAGCGAGGAGCGACGCGTTAAGTGAGGCATGGGCAGGTAGGATGAGGTATAGGATGTTTTATAAAGTTTAACCTGTGTACACGCAATGGTACAGGCTGTTACGAAAGAGCTGCGCTCACTCGCTCAGTCCGCGGCTCCAGACACGGGCTCGCCCGGCCCGCAGTTTAATACGAAGTTTAATACGAGATACACGTACTTATGTTCTGAATACGGGACGATTCTGTTTTTCAAGGGACGGTTGGCGACCCTAAACACAACTATACATATATATACACCCAAAATCTTTCTCAACGAATTTGCAGAGATATTTAAAAAAAAAAAAAAAAATTACCCTGCGGCTGAAAAAAAAGTGGAGATCCGCTAAAAAACGGAACTCTTTCATCCCTGTGGTTTAGACCTGGTTTAGTCCTGGTTTAGACCTGGTTTAGTCCCGATTAAGCCCTGGTTTAGTCCTGTTTAAGCCCTGGTTTAGTCCTGGTTTAGACCTGGGTTAGTCCTGTTTAAGTCCTGGTTTAGCCCTAGTTTAGACCTGGTTTAGTCCCGTTTAAATCCTGGTTTAGGCCTGGTTTAGTCCTGGTTTTACCTTGCATTAGTAAACGTCTCTGCAGGTGACGGCCCTCCTCCCATCTGCACTGTTGCCGTGGGGACAGCGGTGGGCGTGGTGGCGTTGTATGAACCGAGGGGCATCTGAAACTCGAGCGGCGAGGGTGACAAGTAGGGGGCGCTGTGCTGGCCCGTGTGTGGATGGTGCACCTGCTGCTGCTGCTGCTGCTGTACAAATGCCTGTTGATACTGGTGCAGCTGTTGGATCAGAGGGAACAGGGGTGAAGGGATGAGGGACGGACCACAATGATTTCAATGATTCTGTGATTTCAAGGATTCTGTGATTTCATGATTTTTTGTGATTTGATGAATGTGGTTAGGTTTCACAGCTGGATTTGGAAAACCGGGGATATTAAGGAAGAGGGGGATGGGGGAATGAAAGTTAAAAGCTCTCGTAGCATAAGAATTGAGTCTTTTTTCACACTTATTTTTAGTCATCCAAAAGCAAAATGCCATTACATAACAACTCTGAGGTTTTTAAAAAAATGTAATGTGATACAACCCATAATTTACTAATATGGCACAGTGGTAAACACTTTTACCTCACAGTCAGGAGGCTCATCAGAGTAAAATGTCTATGGTGTCGCTAAACTACAGTGAGCTGCTCCTAACCAGGATCCTGACTCAACTATTCCAACAGCTGCCCCCTCACCGATCCGGCTTTTTCTGTTCCAATACCAATGTCAATCCTTTGTCATTTAGGTCGTTTTCACACCAGGAAAGTCTGATAGTTCACTTGCTTTGGTCCGGACCAAATTTTTTATTTTTATTTATTTTTATTTTGGTGCGGTTCGCTTTCACACTGCACTTTTTTTCCAAGTGGACCAACATCTATAAACAAAACCACGTGTGCTGAGGTCGCTGAGCTATTGGACAGAAATGAGCCAAACACGGAAGGAGGAGAATAATGGTTGGTGTTACGTGCTGTTTTCAATGTCGTCATAGCGATATGGTTTGCTCAGTTTTTACAGTTCGCACAAATGTTTGAGCAGCATCGTGAGGTTTACACTATTTTACAATCAATTTCCAAATGACGAAGACACAGGGCGAGACGACTACGGAGGACAGAACTCATGTGCGCATCAAGTTCTGACTCTTGCTCTTTACGCAAAACGTAAGTAAGCCTCGTAAGTTTAGCTTTGTTTCGTTTCGTTAGCCTCGGTTTCCCATAATGCTCGACATACGACGGGAGCTCGTTAAGTACAAAAAGCCAACTTGTGTCGGAGTTTGAATGGAACCGTGCCGAGACCGAGCTTTTTAGGTGGTCTCGGTTCGCTTGTTTGCTCCGGATCGAGATTTTTGGTTTTTATTCCCACCAGCCCAAAAGGTCCGAATCAAAGGAGCAAACGAACAAACGACCTAAGACTCTGCCAATACCAGATATCAACAGCTACTCGGGCAGAGATTGAAAATATAATTTATGTATAATTAACAGAACAGATCCAAATGTGTTTTTAATTGTTAGTGATCATTTCATAACTACAAAACAGCTCTAAAAATGTTTAAGTTAAATTCTCATAAGCTAACCGGGCTAACATAGACCACCAAATCGACACAAATTTATTGACAAAAATGGGATAGTGGCTAAAGAGTGTGTTTTTTGTTGTTTTCTGTGTGATTATTATTGGTCACCTGTGTATAGATCTAAAGTTGGATTGGACTGTTGCTGATCATCTAAACGCCACTCTTGTGTTCAAACCCCGAGCTCCCTAAAGGCTGCCGTCTCTGTGTCGCAGTCTGGAGGGACCAAGCACGTTTCCATTTTGCCCTCACCCCACGTTCCATCCCTCTCGGACCAGATTGCCTATTCCGCAAAAACAGATGGTAGGTTTCAGAGGGAACAGGCACGTCTCTGCTGGGAGCGTGGCGTTTTCGCTCGCTTTAAACGCCATTGAGTACGAGTTCGGAGAAGATTTGGAGATGCCGACGCGTGTAGGAAGTTTCAGCGTCTGTTTCTGTCGCTGTTTTGGCACGGCGCGGGGATCGTTTTTAACTGGAGAGACAGGACTTTGCCAGTATTTTTGAAGAGAGCACATTGAAGTAAAATTTAGCAACAAGCGCTTGTAACTTCACGCTGCGTCGCCATGTGCTTCTCTGTCATTTGCTAATTATTTTGGATTCGCTCTTCAAACGGGAAAACGCTGCCTGGATCACGATTGTAACTGAGCCATACATTTCTACACACAAGGCAGTACGAGTAAATAAGTCAGTTAAAAGTTTGGACACACCTTTTCCATTTTGGTTTTTCTCTTATTTTTTTGATTTTTTTAAAAATTCTAGACTTTTATCCTCCAATCAGCTGACACCAACCTCCCATCTCACCCCACTAAGACTTAGACTGCGTCCCATTCCTCTGTCTTACCCCTTTGTCTTACCCCTACCCCTTGGTTTTGCGCGTTCACGTGAGGGCGAGGGGTGTCCCGATTCTAATTTTGATCAAGGGCTCGGGCCACGACCTCGGGCTACATACCCCTTGAAACGAAGTAAGCTCTCGACCAGACTTGAAACGAAGGGGTACGTCTACAAGCTCAGGCAGGTTTTGGGATCAGGATGGCAGCGTCACATCGACCAGCCGAGGAGTCTCATGAATGTATTTTCAGCAGTTGTAATTATCGATTAACAGTTTAGCAGGTTTACAATTATGACGCTTATGTTCTACGTTACTTTTAGTGAACTGTTGTCGCGGCGTCTGTTTAGCCGACGTTATAGTTTTCATCGAACTTTCACGTATAAACGAGGCAGTTTTTCGTCGAGCTGAGGTACCCGATAATCCTTGACATGGCGAGGGACGATGACGCAAACGGTCATCGAGTGGCGTCCCTTTTCTTAGGGGAACATTCGTACCCCGAGCCCTCTCAGCTCGGTATCGAGGGGCAAGACAAAGACAGAGATAAAGGGGAAGGGGTAAGACAGAGGAATGGGACACAGCCTAAACCCAAGACCTGCCCCCACCCTCTGAACTCCCTGCCCAGACACCTCTACCTCTAGTCCTCTAGTCTACCCCTAGTCTACTCCTAGTCTACCCCTAGTCTACTCCTAGTCTACTCCTAGTCTACTCCTAGTCTACCTCTAGTCTACTCCTAGTCTACCTCTAGTCTACTCCTAGTCTACCCCTAGTCTACTCCTAGTCTACCTCTATTCTACTTCTAGTCTACTTCTAGTCTACCTCTAGTCTACCTCTAGTCTACCCCTAGTCTACCCCTAGTCTACCCCTAGTCTACCTCTAGTCTACCCCTAGTCTACCTCTAGTCTACCCCTAGTCTACCTCTAGTCTACCTCTAGTCTACCCCTAGTCTACCCCTAGTCTACTCCTAGTCTACTCCTTGTCTACCCCTAGTCTACCCCTAGTCTACCCCTAGTCTACCCCTAGTCTACCCCAGTCTACCTCTAGTCTACCCCTAGTCTACTCCTAGTCTACCTCTAGTCTACCTCTAGTCTACCTCTAGTCCACCCCTAGTCTACATCTAGTCTACCTCTAGTCTACCTCTAGTCTACCTCTAGTCTACCCCTAGTCTACCTCTAGTCTACCCCTAGTCTACTCCTAGTCTACCTCTAGTCTACTCCTAGTCTACCTCTAGTCTACTCCTAGTCTACCTCTAGTCTACCTCTAGTCCACCCCTAGTCTACATCTAGTCTACCTCTGGTCTACCTCTAGTCTACCCCTAGTCTACCTCTAGTTTACCTCTAGTCTACCTCTAGTCTACCCCTAGTCTACCCCTAGTCTACTCCTAGTCTACCTCTAGTCTACTCCTAGTCTACCTCTAGTCCACCCCTAGTCTACATCTAGTCTACCCCTAGTCTACCCCTAGTCTACCCCTAGTCTACCTCTAGTCTACCCCTAGTCTACTCCTAGTCTACTCTACCGCTTGTCTACTCTACCGCTTGTCTACCTCTAGTCTACCTCTAGTCTACCTCTAGTCTACCTCTAGTCTACCTCT
Source organism: Paratrypauchen microcephalus (assembly GCA_036785185.1). NCBI lineage: Eukaryota > Metazoa > Chordata > Actinopteri > Gobiiformes > Gobiidae > Paratrypauchen > Paratrypauchen microcephalus. The sequence continues at coordinate 371,350 of JAVJIX010000269.1, read as the reverse complement.
AGTCTACCCCTAGTCTACTCCTAGTCTACTCTACCGCTTGTCTACTCTACCGCTTGTCTACCTCTAGTCTACCTCTAGTCTACCTCTAGTCTACCTCTAGTCTACCTCTAGTCTACTTCTAGTCTACCCCTAGTCTACCCCTAGTCTACCCCTAGTCTACCCCTAGTCTACCCCTAGTCTACTCCTAGTCTACTCTACCGCTTGTCTACTCCTAGTCTACCTCTAGTCTACCTCTAGTCTACCCCTAGTCTACTCCTAGTCTACCCCTAGTCTACCCTTAGTCTACCCTTAGTCTACTCTACCGCTTGTCTACCTCTAGTCTACCTCTAGTCTACCCCTAGTCTACCCCTAGTCTACCCCTAGTCTACCCCTAGTCTACTCCTAGTCTACCTCTAGTCTACTCCTAGTCTACCTCTAGTCCACCCCTAGTCTACATCTAGTCTACCCCTAGTCTACCCCAGTCTACCCCTAGTCTACCTCTAGTCTACCCCTAGTCTACTCCTAGTCTACTCTACCGCTTGTCTACTCTACCGCTTGTCTACCTCTAGTCTACCTCTAGTCTACCCCAGTCTACCCCTAGTCTACCTCTAGTCTACCCCTAGTCTACTCCTAGTCTACTCTACCGCTTGTCTACTCTACCGCTTGTCTACCTCTAGTCTACCTCTAGTCTACCTCTAGTCTACCTCTAGTCTACTTCTAGTCTACCCCTAGTCTACCCCTAGTCTACCCCTAGTCTACCCCTAGTCTACCCCTAGTCTACCCCTAGTCTACCCCTAGTCTACCCCTAGTCTACTCTACCGCTTGTCTACTCCTAGTCTACCTCTAGTCTACCTCTAGTCTACCCCTAGTCTACTCCTAGTCTACCGCTTGTCTGCTCCTAGTCTACCTCTAGTCTACCTCTAGTCTACCTCTAGTCTACCTCTAGTCTACCTCTAGTCTACCTCTAGTCTACTCCTAGTCTACCCCTAGTCTACCCTTAGTCTACCCTTAGTCTACTCTACCGCTTGTCTACCTCTAGTCTACCTCTAGTCTACCTCTAGTCTACCTCTAGTCTACCTCTAGTCTACCCCTAGTCTACCCCTAGTCTACTCTACCGCTTGTCTACTCCTAGTCTACCTCTAGTCTACCTCTAGTCTACCTCTAGTCTCCTCCTCTCCTCGCTGTACGAGTCTCTCACCATGGCGGCGTACTGGGCCTGGGCCACCTGCTGCTGGTACAGCGCCGGCTGCATCATCATCTGCTGCTGGAGTAACATCTGCTGCTGCAGGGCCTGGTGGTACTGAGCACACGGAGGGTCAGCGGTTAGAGGAAGTAAACACACAGTAAACGCCGTCAGATGTTAGTGCGAGTGGTGGAAATCCTGTGGAACAGCAGCACACTGAACTGTGAGGCAGGCTGCAGATGGTAAAAACAAATCCGAAGGAACTGCAGAGACCATCATCCTTTGCTCCTCTTCACTGCAGCCAGAGCTTTGGGACTTGGAAAGTCCTGACCACTTCCAACTCTGTTCTGGAAGTTCACTTTTCCTTTTTTTTTTGCCATGGACTTTGTGAAAAATTCAAAGGTTTAAAGACAAGACACAACTATTAACCCAGCTCTGTGGTGTCAAACGTCTCTAAAGCTGCGGTTTTCAATCCAACTTCATTTGAAACTTAAAATTCAGCTAAATGTTTTAATAACTTACTGTTATAAAGTTTCAGAAATTGATTTTAAAATGAAATTATAGGCTTCGGGGTTATTAGTTACCATATATCTGATTAGGCCAGAGTGAGTTTTCACTTGTTTTTTTGGGAAAGTCCAAAAACATTTACTTCTGGAACCAAGTGTTGAGTGGCTCTCCAACAATCGCACTAATCAATCATCAATTTAGAGGTAAAAATGACTACCTTAAATAATACAGTATGTGTACAAGTACTTGATTTAAGCAGTATTTGAGTAGATTTAAAACAAGATTCATAAAATAACTTTTTTTTTTTATTTCAAGTGAGAAAATGCGTGTTCTTTCTTTTCCTTTTTTCATTTTCATTCATTTTGTTCTCATTCTACTGGACAATATATGACTCATATATTGTCATATATTATATAATAAGACTCAAATGAAGATAAACGCCACTTGGTTCGAGCAGTTATTAACTTATTATCTTATTTAAAGGTGCACTGTGTAACTTTTCTGGCGGAGGGTTCTTCAGTCGCTTTTCTCCATGGGAATGTTATTGCTTTGTCTGGAATGTTTCACAGTATGGCATTAAACTTTCATATTATCATGGAGACCAAATCAGCTCAAGTTCCAGGTCAGATCTGTGGAGAGGCGACCCCGCTCACAGTCAGAACGTCTGTTTTTCTGGCTATTTTTGAGCTCTAAAACCACCTGTAACTGAATAAATATAAAGTAGAGCTGTTTAATGTCACACTGCGGAACATTTGAAACAGTGGAACGACATCTCCATAGAAACAAGCAGGTGACGGACACTCCCCCCAAACGTTACATAGTGCACATTCATTCACAGTACAGGTGTGGCGTGTTCTCACCTGTAGATACTGGAGCTGCGGCGCGTTGGGCTGGAGGTGCTGAGGCTGCTGAGGGTGGGGCTGCGGTTGTGGGTGGGGTTGCGGTTGCGGTTGTGGGTGAGGTGCAGTCTGGTGATGTTGGAGCTGCTGGAGCCTCAGGTCTCCGGGCTGAAGCTGCTGCAGGACTCGGTGCTGTTGGCTGTTGTTGCTCTGAGGGGCCAGAGAGGGCGCTGTGGAGCTGGGGGTCGGCGCTGCACGGACACAAAATACCCAAATTAAACAAAATACACACAAGAATAAAAAAAAACACATTACTAAAATTCAACAATTAAAAGATTATAAATCTAAAAGGGCCCATATTACCGTACTTTTCGGACTATAAGCCGCTACTTTTTCTCACACTATGGACCCTGCAGCTTATGCATGGATTAATTCTTTATCAAGACAGCGAATGTAGCGCGTAAACCTAGCTCCACTGCACGTTTTCCGCCCTATTGCTGTAACTGAAAGGACCAGTTTGGCATTTATACCACTTACAACTACATATATATTACAGTGACGGTGGCACCGTGATGATGTGTTTAGGGCAGGCATGGGCAAACTAACTGCATTTTCGATGTGACACGCTCAAACGGGCGTGTTCAGAATCGCCCGTTTGAGCTGTGTTTTTTTCAAACGCAGAAAAGGATCGCAAATTAGAAATTAGACATTTCGCAACTTTTAGCCATGGGGGGGGGGGGGGTGTCCTAAACAGGGTAGGGGAGCTCACATTAACGTTCAAAAACCTCAGAAAGTGAAAATTTCATGCCATGGGACCTTTAACCCCTCAGCCCTCCTGTAAAGATGAGCGGAGCTAAGAAAAGAAAAGTCGAATGTTAGTAATAAGGAGTGGACAAGTAAATCTTTTTTCACCAAATACTTATCACCTGCTGTATGCCTGATATGCCAGTTGTATTTGTTGTAATGCTTTTGTTCATTTTTAATTGAAATAAAGCACACGTTTTCTACATATCCCATGTTATTTTTTGCTCTTATGAGGTGGATTACCAAAACACTAAATCCACCTGCTCCTGGTCCGGCACTTCTGTCAAATTCTAAAACCTTTTGTGGCCCACGAGTCAAAAAGTTTGCCCACCCCTGGTTTAAGGTTTTACATTATTTTATTTTGCCAGGATATTTCTTCCTACGATGTTAAAAATGTGCACAGTTTGAAATAAAACAAATATATCTGTATTTTGTATTTGTTTGCAACAACTGAAGTAAAGCACTGCCTTATGGGAAATTCCCACGGCCGGAGAATTGACCAATCACGGCACTAGTTGCGTTTCTCATGAAAGTTAATAGAACGGTGAAGATTGTGGTCGTGTGGTCAAGTTAGTCAAAGTAGAAGAGGAGACAGACGGACGGTCGGATACTTAGCATTATAGTTTAGTAAAATGAATCGAGGAGGAGGCACTAAACGAACGGGGGGGCGAAAAATGTGTGGAACCTAAACATAGATGACGTTATCGATCAGGTTGCGGACTCGCGGGTTGCGGATCGCACTTCGCATGAAAGTAAGACACTTTTTGTTTTAAATTATGGCTGGGTTGAGCATTGATTTCCATGATTTTAATGCAGTTGTTAAATGCATGGGGCTGACGTCTGCCGCTGTTACCTGATGTGCTTTGTGTGTGTAGCCCACGGTTTTGGTATTTTATTCTGCGCAGTTCTGTGCTGGCATGAGGCTACAGGCTAGACATTTTACTGTGTGTTTCTGCCGTGTTTCTGCCCGTGTTTCTGCCGTGTTTCTGCCCGTGTTTCTGCCGTGTTTCTGCCGTGTTTCTGCCCGTGTTACTGCCCGTGTTTCTGCCCGTGTTACTGCCCGTGTTACTGCCCGTGTTACTGCCCGTGTTACTGCCCGTGTTACTGCCGTGTTTCTGCCGTGTTTCTGCCGTAGGTGCTGTACGAATGTACCAGTATTTACGTTAATTAAAATTAAAAAAACTTTTGTCTACCATCTTTCAGTGTAAATATCTCAAGTTACAATGTGGACACCTGTGGCTTATAGTGAGATGTGGCTCACATATGTAAAAAGCTTAATTTTTTTTTTTTTTATTTGGTTGGTGCGGCTTATAATCAGGTGCGCTCTATAGTACGAAAAGTACGGTACACTATTTTCTGATCTCTGTTCTATTGTTTCCTCATCACAAACACACCTGGAGTTGTGATTTGCTTCATTCTCACATGTTTAACACACAAACCCTGCAGATTTAGGCCGAGTTCTTCTTTCTCTCAAGCAAAAATCACTCTGTACCACCTTGTGATGTCACTTGGTGATAAAGGAAGTGCTCCGCTGTGTTTTTAAACTCCACACACCTTCACTAGAATCATTTGGATAATTTAATTTAAGCCCTGGGATTGCTCATTTCTACAGAACTAAATGTAAAAGGTAGATGAAATGCAAAACACAGATGGAAACAACCACTTCGAGCGTTTTGAGCTTTGGAGATGTAGACAGACGAATAATAAACGTGTTCCTCAAACATGTGAATGAAACAAAACACGACTCCAGGTAAATATAGAATCATCTCCTCAAGAGGCTTTCCGCGAATACATAAAATAAGTCACAGTTCGGGTCTGTGGAGAGGCGCACGGTCACAGTAGAAGGTATGTTTCAGTGTAATTGCAATTTAAATGTGGAGCATTCTAGGTAAAGCATTAACATCTCCATGGAGACAAGCAGGTGGTGTATAGTCCAGAAAGGTTACACAGTGCACCTTAAAAATACAGCCCGTCCCTGTTAAAATATTGTTGTTTTCCATCTTGTAAATTGGTTTAATGATCGCATAATTGCAAACCGCTGAGTTAACAGTGTTGCTGGTTTGCGTTGAGCATTTTAAAGGTGCATTGTGTAACTTTTCTGAGGGTTTGTTTCTATGGATACGTAATTTCTCTGACACTAAACAGTTCTACTTTACATTTATTCACTTACCTTTGGTTTTAGAGCTCAAAAATACTTAGAAAAGCAGACATTCTGACCACAGATCTGACCTGTAACTTGGTCTGGTTTGGTCTCCATGGAGATAGAAAGGTTTAATGCCATACTGTGAAACATTCCAGACAAAACGATAACCCAAACTCCGTGGAGAAAAGCGTCTGACAGATGCTCCAACCAGAAAAGTGACACACTGCAGCTTTAAAGCCCTCCTACAGCCCGTCTGTCGTGTCTGTATCTATTCTGAGGTGCACCTTTGTGTCCGTTGCCGTTGGCAGCAGAAGGCACGCTCATCTTGACCGGAGTGACCGTGTTACTGAGAGGAAGCACGTTACTGTTGGCGGCTTTGGGACGCTGTCTGGGAGCGATGGACGTCTCTGTGGGACCCACGGAGTCTGTGATCCTGAAAGACAAACATTTATTTAGATTTGGTGGAGAAAATATACGCACTTGTGTTATGAATCTTTAGTTTTTAAAGGAGAAGTAATGTTTTTTTACAATCTGAGCCTTATTTCAGTAATAAAACAAGTTGTTTTACTCACCCATAGCACTTTGGTGTCATATGGAGCACTTCCAGAGATGTTTTAGATTAGCGATAGCCGTAGCGCTAATATATGCCCCGAGTGGTCTCCAAATAACACAAACTTTAGCACTTTTCAAATCATAGAAGCTCGATGTCTTAGTCTACGATTTCGTTTGGTCAAAAGTGGCCTGTAATCCGAGATTTAGCCATAGTTTCGAGTAGATGAGGACACCAGTGCGCATGTGCGGACTGTGCTCTCAGCTCCCGGGACCCATACATGAAACGCAAAGCTGTAAACTATGGATAAATCTCGGATTACAGGCCACTTTTGACTCAAACGAAATCATAGACTAAGACATCGAGCTTCTATGATTTGAAAAGTGCTAAAGTTTGTGTTATTTGGAGACAGCTCGGGGCATATTACATGCTCGGGGAATATATTATATGCCCCGAGCTACGGCTAGAAGTCGCACTAGGCTAACACAAATCTTAAAACATCTCTGGAAGTGCTCCATATGACACCAAAGTGCTATGGGTGAGTAAAACAACTTGTTTTATTACTGAAATAAGGCTCAAATTGTAAAAAACGTTACTTCCCCTTTAAGTCTTTAGTCTTTAGTTTATGCTAGTGATGGGCAAAATGAACAGAGGCTTCGAAGCGCGAGTCGAGTAATCGGTGCAGCCTCAAAGCAAAGTGTGGTTCGAAGCGTGGTTTGGTGACGTCAGTGATGGCGCTTGAACCGTCCTGAAGCATCGCACCACGTGACTGATTCAAGAAGTAGTTCGCTGGTTTGGAGAATGCTGCGTGTCATTTGAAACATAAAAGCCTCAGCAAACGGCAGTGGAGTACCCCTGAACATCTTGTGTTGTCTGACTGCATTTGCGAGTCTTTCCAAATCGAAGCTGGGACCAGCACCAAAAAAAAAGAAAGTACTCCCCAGTGTGGGAGTACTTTGACCTCATAACTGCCAATAAGGTTTGTCCTATAAGCAATGTATCCTCCTGGGACCCGAAGGGGGAAAAAAAAGTGTTTTTGTTTGTGATTTTCTATTTGGAGGTAAATGAACACCTTAGCATTTACATTTTGTTAATTTTATTTTATTTTATTTTATGTTGCAACATGTCCTCTGTAATGGATTGTAATAGTGTTAAATCCATGTGAAATTAACAACCTCACAAAAACATATATATATATATATATTTTTTTTTTTTTGATGACCATTTCTGACAAGCTTCTACAGTCATTTATTTATCATTTTATTTACTTCATTTTATTTTTTTATTTTTTTAAATTTCAAAAAATTTTTTTACTTTATTTATTTTTTTTTTACTTTTTATTTGATTTACTTTTTATTTACTTATTTATTATTATTATATTTATTTAATTATTATTTTTTTTTAATCATAGTGCAGCCACAAACTAGAGTCTATCTCAAAACACTTAAAAGATCGACTGGCTAGCTCAATGTGCACTATAAAGGACAGGATATCCTCCTGGGACCCGAAGAAAAAAAGTGTATCTAAATTATTATTATTATTATTATTATTTTAATTTTCTATTTGGAGGTAAATGAACACCTTAGCATTTACATTTTGTTAATTTTATTCTTATTCATATTTTTGTAACATGTCCTCTGTAATGGACTGTAATAGTGTTAAATCCATGTCAAGTTAACCCAACCTAAACCTAACAAAAACATTTTACAGTCACCTCAAAAAGTTTTGACTCCTTTTTAATTTATTAATTTATGTTTTTTTTTTAAAATGTGTTTTAAATAATTTTTATGTATTATTTATTTCTTTACTTATTTATGTATTTTATGTATATATTTTTAATTTTTTATGTATTTTATTTATATATTTTTGATTGTTGATGCATTATTATTATGATCATTATTATTTTTTATTTATTTATTTATTTTATTATTATTTTCTTTCTTTTTTTAATCATAGTCCAGCCACAAACTAGAGTCTATCTCAAAACTTAAAAGATGTCCACTATAAAGGACACAAATGAATGGGCGGGTCTCAGGAGGCTAGACCAGGTCTAAACAAGGTCTAAACCTGGACTAGACCAGGTCTAAACCAGGATTAAACCAGGATTAAACCACGGCGTGCGGCTCTTTGCCTGGTTTCGTGCGGCTCTTGCGTTCGTTCATGTCGAGGTTTGATGTGCTCGGACTGCGTGCCTCCTCCTCAGGACCGTGGACGCCGTCCCGAGGAAAAGGCACGGTTTGGGCACGGGTCTCGTGCTCGCAGCCCCGGGTGGGCATTTACATTTTGTTGAAAATCTATGAAAGTTTGAGTGTTTAAATGAAAGAGAAATGTGAGAAAACGTTAATTCGAGGGATTACTGTACTGAAGTAGAGCTGTTTAATGTCATACTGTGGAACATTTGAGGCAGAGCAGTGACATCTCCATGGAAACAAGAAGGTGACATAATACATACTTAAAGAATGCCTTTAAAAGTGGTCAATATGTCCAAAAAAAAAAAAGAAATCAAAAATTTTAATTCACAATTTCATTTTTACTTATATATAATTCTTGTGCACTTAGGCTCTTTATATTATATTTATATTGTCTTTAAAAAGTAAATAAACTTCACTAAAGTCATGTTCTCTGCTTCTTTTGAGAGTTGGTCAGTTCCACCTGTCACTCACTCACACTGACCAATAGGAGGAGTGGGTGGGGTTTGATTGTGATAAAGAATTAAACATAATCACAGTTAATCTGCTTTGTTGTTGCAGCTCTAAATGAAACCGTTAAGTTACAGAACCATTATGCAGCAGTAATGAGCGTGACGCACGTGTTTCTTTTCATAACGCAGTTCACGTTAATGGCCACCAGATGGAGCAGTTTCTCTACAAAATCACTAGAAAAGAAAGCGAAACATTTTTGCACAATCTGATTTTGGACAGAAACTTAAAACTGCCCACACAAGCTTCTTAAAGGGCCCATATTACTCCATTTGTTCTAATGTCGTTTCCTCGTCACAAACAGACCTGGAGATGTGTTTTTTTTGTTTCATATCAAACAATCAATCAAACAATATTTATAAAGCGCTTTTCATACAAAATTGTAACACAAAGCGCCTACACACATGTTTAACACACAAACCTGTAGATTTAGGTTCTTTTCTCAAACAGAGAACACATTGTGATGTCACCTGGTTGTATGGGAAGTGCTAAATTGCATTTTTAAATACACCAACACTAGAATCGTTTGCCAGTCTCTCCTGAACTAAAGGTAAAAGGAGCTGTTAACTTGAAAACTACCGTGACATCACAAGGTGGAACAGAGCGTTTTGAGCTTTGGAGATGCGTTACTCTACTACGAACGTGTGAATAAAACGAAACAACTCCACAACGCCAGGTCTGTTTTTAAGGCGGCAACAACATTCTAACACGGCTCAAAGCTCACAAAAGTCAATTTTATGTTAAACAGAACCTTTAATGAGGGAATCAAAAAGAAAAAAATTTGAATTTAGGTCGAAATTGAAGTAGAACTCTTCAAACAAACAAATAAAAAAAACAAAAAAATTCAATGGTGTATCAAAACAGGAAGAAAAGCAGTGAGATTGAAACCCAGAGCCGTTAATATAACATAATATAACTGTACCTTGCTTTTGTCATGCTCTTCTTGGCGGCGACGTCACTGGCCGTTAGTGGCTCTGGTAAAGACGTGGGGATGGGAGAGCTCTGGGAGAGAAAAAAAAACAGTTATTAACTGAAGAAAATGTATGCTTAAACTCCTGGGACCCGAAGAAAAAAGTGTATTTCAAATTTTTATATTTTAAAAAAATATTTATTTATTTATTTATTATATTATTAATTATGTATTTATCTGGTTTAGACCTAATTTAGACCTCTTTTAGTCATGGTTTAGATCTGGTTTAGATCAGGTTTAGTCCTGGTTTAAACGTGGTTTAACCACTAGTTGAGACCTTTAAACGTGGTTTAAACCTGACTCAAATTTGGTTCAGACGTGGTTTAGTCCTTATTTTCTCCTGGTTTAGTCCTGTTTTGTCTCGGTTTAATCCTGATTTGATTCTGATTTAGTCTTAGTTTAGACCTTGTTCAGTCCTGGTTTAGTCCTAGTTTAGACCTTGTTCAGTCCTGGTTTAGTCCTAGTTGAGACCTGGTTCAGTTCTGGTTTAGTCCTAGTTTAGACCTGGTTCAGTCCTGGTTTAGTCCTAGTTGAGACCTGGTTCAGTTCTGGTTTAGTCCTAGTTTATACCTGGTTCAGTCCTGGTTTAGTCCTAGTTGAGACCTGGTTCAGTTCTGGTTTAGTCCTAGTTGAGACCTGGTTCAGTCCTGGTTTAGTCCTAGTTGAGACCTGGTTCAGTTCTGGTTTAGTCCTAGTTGAGACCTGGTTCAGTCCTGGTTTAGTCCTAGTTGAGACCTGGTTTAGTCCTGGTTTAGTCCTGGATTAGTCCTGGTTTAGACCTAGTTTAGACCTGGTTCAGTTCTGGTTTAGTCCTAGTTGAGACCTGATTTAGTTCTGGTTTAGTCCTAGTTGAGACCTGATTTAGTTCTGGTTCAGTCCTAGTTGAGACCTGGTTCAGTTCTGGTTTAGTCCTAGTTGAGACCTGATTTAGTTCTGGTTCAGTCCTAGTTGAGACCTGGTTCAGTCCTGGTTTAGTCCTAGAGTTTAGACCTGGTTCAGTTCTGGTTTAGTCCTAGTTGAGACCTGGTTCAGTCCTGGTTTAGTCCTAGTTTAGACCTGGTTCAGTTCTGGTTTAGTCCTAGTTTAGACCTGGTTCAGTCCTGGTTTAGGCCTAGTTTAGACCTGGTTCAGTCCTAGTTTAGACCTGGTTCAGTTCTGGTTTAGTCCTAGTTGAGACCTGGTTCAGTCCTGGTTTAGTCCTAGTTGAGACCTGGTTCAGTCCTGGTTTAGTCCTAGTTGAGACCTGGTTCAGTCCTGGTTTAGGCCTAGTTGAGACCTGGTTCAGTCCTGGTTTAGTCCTAGTTGAGACCTGGTTCAGTCCTGGTTTAGTCCTAGTTGAGACCTCCTATATGACACAAAACTGACTCTTGTGAGCATTACGTTATGTTAGAATGTTGTTACCTCCTCAAAAACACACCTGGAGTTGTGTTTTGTTTCATTCACACATTTTTTTGAGTAACACTTTGATTATTTTTAGTCTACATCTCAAAGATCAAAAGTCAAAGATCAAAGTCAGCTTTATTGTCAATTCTGCCTTGTCCAGGTGGGTGAGGGCTGGGTGGAGAGCAGAGCAGATTGAATCCTCAGTATGCAAACTGAAAAAACACCACCTAGTGATGTCATGAAGCGGTAGTTTTCATGCCAACACCAACAGCTCCTTTTTACCTTTAGTTCAATAGAAACGGTCAATTCCAGGTTTAAAAACGTGACTTCCTGTGCTTTCTGTTTCAGAGAAGAACTAAGAGAAGCCTAAATGTGTAAACGTGTGAATGAAACAAAACACAACACATGAGGAAACGACATTAGAACATAGATCAGAAAACGGCGTAGTACAAAACCTTTAGTACAAGAGGAATTGTAAACGAGACGTACAAATAGGTTGGGCACCGGGCAGTCTTTCCCGGCCAACTTGAAGGCAAAGTAGGAGACTTGGTAGATGTCCGGTCTCTTCTCCTGGTCTGGCTCGAGCATGTATCCTGCAAAAAGGAGGGTAAAATCAGCTAATGAAGATATGAAGCTACCATTATGCACTACACCTTATTAGAGCATAAATATGGCAAATGAAAACTGAAAGAAAGTACATAAATTAGAAGTTGATATCCTGGTTGGAGCTTTAATTGGATGTAAAATGACTATTTACTCACTGATCTAAGGATAAATCATAATATCTGAACTGTTTGAACTGGAGAGTAAAATGGTATAATAACTACACAACTGGAGCAATTTTGTAATAAGTTAACAGTGTTTTGAGGGGGAAATTTAACAAAGAGCTGCACGTAAACAAAATAAAAATCTACAATTTAATACAATAAAACAACTGAGTAAAAACAAATAAATAAAAAAATGTAAAATAGAACCATGAAAATAAATTAAAATCTATAAAACAAAACAACAATATCAGCAGATGCTTCAAGTCGAAGTATCGGTATTAGAAGTGAAAAAGTTGGATCAGTGCATCGCTAGTAAATAAAAGTAAGAATAGAAGTAAAACTGAAGGTTTTATTTAGGACTGAAGGTTAGGATTTCTGATAAATTATGCAGTTCACGCCATTGGCCAGTAGATGGAGCGGTTGTTTGGGTAATCCCTCGCTCCGAAAGGAAGCGAAACATGACGGAGCAAACGGACTGGTTTTAACGAGTCAGATGAAACTTCAAACTGCCCACACAGGCTGGACTTGGATCTGAGAAAGGCACAGCTGACAATGATGTAGCCTCCTGCTAAACTGCTAAATATAACCGCAGAGGGAGTGTACGAGCAGCTTGTTGCGCCATAAAAGTGAACGTTTCTGTTTGCAGTTGATTAATATTTGTGATTGAAATCAAATGTTTTAAACTCTTAAGTGTTAATGTAATGTCTGGAAAAGGGAAGAGGGGGAAGAAAACAAAAATGACTCTTCTTTCTGCTCCTTTTTAATATTAGGACACTGTTACTAAATAAAGCCTAAATAAATGAAATAAACAAAGGAATAAATAAATAAATAAATATTTGTAGTATTACAGGATTAACACATGTTGTATGGTCTAAACCAGGGGTGTCAAACATGCGGCCTGGGGGCCAGATCCGGCCCTCCAAGACCTTTAATCTGGCCCTCAGCTGATTTTCTATCAAAATATTACAATTTTCTATTCAAATATTGGTAATTTTCTGCACCACTTTTCTGCTATTCCCAGAGGAGCACAAATGAAGACTCGCCTCTTTCTAAACGCTCTTAAGGGACCATCGTTTTGACTGTCGACCGTGACACCCTCATCAGCAAAATGTCAAAAATGAGAAAAGTGGACGTTAAGTGCAGGATTTTCCAAGAAAAATGGACTAATTCCTATTTGTTTACAGAGGTGAATGGGAAACCTGTACGCTCGGTGTGTTTGCAACAAGTGGCGGTGCTCAAGGAATATAATCTTAAACGCCACTACGAGACACGGCGTTTCGAACAATACAATAACTTGAACGGAGAATTGAGAAGACAGAAGATAAACGAATTATTGCTGAGATTGGAGACACAGCAGTCTGTAATAGATTTGTGTTCCTCTGGACAAATATTTGGACTTATTGCTGTTTTTGGGGTATATTTGCCATGAGTTTTCTGATCCGGCCCCTTTGGGATCAAAGTCGGCTGGATATGGCCCCCGGACCAAAATGAGTTTGACACCCCTGGTCTAAACACACTCAAAGCCATTTTATAATACTTGTTTATTTGTTACGTTTTTATTCAAAACCACAACAAAGTTCTGCCCTAGAGCTTCAAAAAACGATTTTTAAAGACTATAAAAACGAGAAAGTACGAGAAAGAAACTACTTTTATGTTACTTTATGGCATGAAAAATATAGTGTATATCTATGTTTCTCATTAAGTTAGCTTCATTTAGCTTCTATTATGGTAGCAGCATTTTTAAAAAGTTTATATTTAAGCTTGTCTTTTTTTAGAATGTAACAAACAATACAATAATAAACATGAAAACAAGACACAAAAACATAAACCAACAAACTCACACAAACCACACCTCAAACACACACCCACAAAAAATAAATACAAATAATGTGGTAGTGCAGCATAACCACAGAGCCAGGCCCATTTTATTTATATATTTTGGCCTATGAATAATTTTATTTTCCTTTCTTTTTTACCCCCATTCTTAACAAACTCTATAAATCACAACTCAATAAATAATTTCCCTTGAGGATCAATAAAGTCTAAGTTAAACTAATATTATTTTCACAGCTGTCTTTTTTTTTTTTTAACAATATAACTATTTATGTTTATGGCAGCAAAAAGTCCAGTTAGTTTTGAAGACTTTATGACAGAGGATTTTAGAATATCCTCCTGGGACCTGAAGAAAAAAGTGTAAAAAAAATGATTATTATTATTATTTTAATGTTCTATTTGGAGGTAAATGAACACCTTAGCATTTACATTTTGTTAATTTTATTTATTATTCATAATGTTGTAACATGTCCTCTGTAATGGACGTCGGAGACTTTTTGGTGTTAAATCCGCGTGTAACGACCTAACAAAAACTTTTTTTTGGATGACCAACATTTCTGACAAGCTTCTACAGTTGCCTCAAAAAGTTCTTAGACTACCTTTTAATTTCTTATTTATTTATTTGAGTATTTACATATTTATTTTTTATGTATAATGTATTATTTATTTATTTATTTTTTACATTTTTCGATTTTTCTTTTTTAAATCATAGTGCAGCCACACACTAGAGCAGGGGTCTTCAACGTTTTTCTGGCCAGGGACCCCCAAACAGATGGTGAACTGGGCCAGGGACCCCCTACTATATATACGGCATAGAATTGTGTTTTATATTAAATTGAGCTTAGTGTCATGTATAAACATTGCTACTCTGTTATGGTACATCCAATACAAGGAAATAATACACAGGTTAATACTGTATTTTACACTATAAAATATAAAATTATATTATTTTAAAGTGAAATCAAAAGATTTCGCGACCCCCCTGTTGAAGACCTCTGCACTAGAGTCTCAAAACAATTAAAAGATAGACTGGTTAACTCGATGTCCACTGTGAAGGACACAAATGAATGTGCTGGGTCTCAGGAGAATATAGGGGGCAAAAAAAAACAAAAAAATGGAAAAAAGTTTTAGAGCAAAGCCATTTGACGCTCATCCAGCAGGCTTCTTCGGTTGTGGTTCACTTGGACGAGCAGTGAAACCTTCTCCAGGGACAGTAGTAGACTAAGAGCTTATCAGAGCAGGACTTACTGATGAGTCTGTGCAGTTTGGCCGAGTATTTGGAGTTATCAGGAATGATAAAGGTCCCATCACAAATGGCGACTTGACTCTCCCCAAAAGGAAGTGTGAAGAAACACAGCTTGTACAACAAGCATCCCAGCGCCTGTGGACAAAACAGGAAAACGGTCACACACACGAAGAGGGTGTACGACATGTTTGTGAAGAAAATAAACAATAATACTGAAGATAATTCACGCCAACGACACAACCCTTAAAAGGTGCACTGTGTAACTTTTGGTTGGCATCCTTCAGCTTCTTGTTTCAATTATTCAAATACAGGTGGGGTTTTTTTTTGCTTAAAAATACCAAGAAAAACAGACAATACAACATACAACATGCTCACAACATACGAGGCCTTCACAAAAAACCTGAAAATGTGGCTCATCAACACCTACAACCCTAAAAGATCAGCCTGCTGTGATGTTCTTATGTTGTGATGTTGTATTCTTTCTTGGTTGTATAGTAACTGTGTGTATATGTATTTTGTATTATATTGTATATGTGTTGTGTGCTCTTTGCCTTTTTACACCATGGCCAGGGGGACGACATGAAAACTCGCCTTCTGGATAATTCTGGCTTTTTTAAAACCATGTGTAATCATGTGTTTTATGAAACTGCACAGTTCCCTTTTAAATAAAGTAAAATAAACCAAACTAACATTCTGACTGTGAGCAGGGTTGCCCATACTACTACTACTACTACTACACTTTAAAGTAGTCCTCGTAGCACAGTAACAAGCACATTAACTGCAGTATTCTCCCAGTGAAAGCCTCTCGTATTATCACTATGAACATGTGTGTAATGTCTGGGGATCAGAGCGCTCCCCACCCAAATATGACGTGTGTGCGTGTGTGTGTGTGTATTCCTGGCTCTGTTCTTCTGCTCTGACACGGCAGTAAAACGCAGATTAAAGGGACGAGGGAATTAGCCGTAGTTTTAGGGCGCGCTGCTTAAAGGGGAGACGTGAGCCTGTAAATGTCATGTGGAGGGTGGAGAGGAGAGTGGGGCGTCAGGTGGAGGGGAGAGTGGGGCGTCAGGTGGAGGGGAGAGTGGGCCGTCAGGTGGAGGGGAGAGTGGGCCGTCAGGTGGAGGGGAGAGTGGGCCGACAGGTGGAGGGGAGAGTGGGCCGTCAGGTGGAGGGGAGAGTGGGCCGTCAGGTGGAGGGGAGAGCGCGGCGTCAGGTGGAGGGGAGAGTGGGGGGTCAGGCGGAGGGGAGAGCGCGGCGTCAGGCGGAGGGGAGAGCGGGGGGTCAGGTGGAGGGGAGAGTGGGGCGTCAGGTGGAGGGGAGAGCGGGGCGTCAGGTGGAGGGGAGAGCGCGGCGTCAGGTGGAGGGGAGAGCGGGGCGTCAGGTGGAGGGGAGAGTGGGGCGTCAGGTGGAGGGTGGAGGGGAGAGTGGGGCGTCAGGTGGAGGAAGAGCGGGCCATCAGTTGGAGGGGAGAGTGGCCCGTCAGGTGGAGGGGAGAGTGGGGCGTCAGGTGGAGGGGAGAGTGGGGCATCAGGTGGAGGGGAGAGTGGGGCGTCTGGAGTGCTCTGTGTGAAGTTTTGTTAGACTTTTATCCGAGCTTTATTTTTACCACGACCTGACTTCGTTGGAACTACAACAGGTGAGCTCATTTGTGCTGTCAAACAAGACCTTCTCAAATAACATTAGAGTCACCGTTTTGTTGAAAATCAAACTCCTGAACAGGATCGTGACCTTATATTGATTGCGGGCTGCTGAAAAAATGTGTTTAAATCCATTTTGTATTCTTGAATTTTCAATGTGTGCATTGTTTCCATGGTTACTCACACTGCAGACATTGAAAATTCAAGAATACAAAATGGATTTATTCAATTACAGATGGTTTTAGAGCTCAAAAACACAGAAAAACAGATATTTTGACTGAGCGGGGTCACCCCTCCACAGATCTGACCTGCAACTTTGTCTGGTTTTGTCTCCATGACGACAGAAAGGTTTAATACCAAACTGTGTGCATTGAATAACCATGGAAATACCTGTTTTTCTGGGTATTTTGGAGCTAAAAAAACGCCTGTAATTTAATAAATCCATTTTGTATTTTTGAATTTTCAATGTGTGCTTTGTGTAACCATGGAAACTCCTGAACATTCTGCCATAGAGAGACATGTAAAACACCCCCAAGCCACAGTATTAGATCACTGCAAACTATCAATAGTAGTGCATCATATTTTATCTCATTTATAGCCGTTTTTTTTTCTTTCTTTTTTTTCTGTGACCATATATGGACTTCTCGTTGTTGTCCCCGGTGACGGTCTCAGCTGTGTTTCACTTCTGTGCTTTAAGTCTGAACAGGAAGTGAGAGCGCAGGGGGGCAGCAGCAGGAAACTCCGCGCTAATTGTCCCTGTCCTATTTAAAGTGCCCTCCACGTATAGTATCTGTGAGGGCCCGACCTCGCTATAGCTCCGGGCAGGAAGTGGGCCGCGTTTGGACTTCCTGGTGCGTTCAGACGGGCCACATGTGAAGCTTGGGGTGAAACTCAGCTGGGAATCTCATCACGGAGAAACAGGAGGAGAGTAAACTGTAGGGAGCCTCTGTGTGTCAGTCCTTCATCGTCTAAACCAGTCGGAGTGGCTCAGGTGGTTAAGCAGTCAGCCCAAAACCAGAAGATCGCTGGTTGAAATCCTAATAAGGCTAAATTTTGATTTCCTGACAGTAACGAATGTAGACTTTTTGACATTCAATGGTGCGTTCTCTAACTTTTCTGGTGGAGGGCCCGTCAAAAAAATGGAATGTTTCACAGTATGGCATTAAACCTTTCTATATTCATGGAGACCAAACTAGACTAAGGCTATGTTCAGACTGCAGCCTGAAGTGACCCAAATCCGATTTTTTTGCTTCTATGTGACCTGTATCTGATGTTCTAATGACAGTCTGAACGATACAGATCTGATTTTTTCAAATGCGACCCAGGCCACTTGGATATGTGGTCCTAAATCCGATACATATCCGATCTTTTGGCATGCGACTTCAGTCTGAGACGGCCAGGTCGCGTTCATCCGACCTGGGCGTGTTTCCTCCAGCGAGAGTGGTACAAGTAGGCGCTCATAAATGTACACAAACGTTCTTCTCGTCATGCGAAAATACAGGGTGTCCATAAAGTCTCTTTACAATTTAAACAATTTATTACAAAGGCAGTTGTTGAGATATATTAACTAGATTTATTTTATTTGAATGAGTGTTTATTAAAGTTTTTTTCACTTCATTTAATAGACCTCTATATGGGCACCAGTAGTTGCACGAAGCACATCAAGACGGTGCTCAATTGTAGGATAGTCTCATTAATGGTGGCAATGGCTTCACAAATCCTTTGCTTCAAGTCAGCAATGTCCCGTACCTTTGTTTGATACACGATATCCTTTACATAACCCCATAAAAAGAAATCCAAAGGAATGATATCAGGTGAACGCGGTGGCCATGGAATTGGCCCATCCCTACCAATCCATCGGTCAGGAAATGTTTGATTGAGGAAGTGATGAACATGCAGTCTCCAATGTGGTGGTGCACCATCTTGCATCAATTTTTTTTTAAAGGTCCAGTGTGTAGGATTCGTGGCGCATAGGTGGATGGTAGCTATTGCACTTCCTCTTTTGGCTACGGCAGACCTCGAGGGTCACCCGGGCGCGCCGTAACGCGGACAGCTCGCGTACCCGCGCCGACAACTACGGTATAAATAAAACGCGGTCCCGTTCACTGTTTTTTTTTCTTTTCGCATGAAAACACACATTCCCGATCGTGTACCATGACAATCTACACATCAAATGAAACCTTACAGTCTCCTCTTTTTGACTATGCAATTCATTTCCCTGCACAACAATCACTCCCTGAGCACATGGGGCTTTTATAAGGAAAAGCACAAAACAAGGTTTGTTACTTTGCTTACCTTTAAAGGCTCTGGATAGGTCAAACTCTGTATTTCACCATAAACTTGGTCTCAATCTGTCCGTAAGGATCCAGCGAATAAAATCCAGTAAAACAATTTAGTCCAAAACACGTGTTAGATCCATTACGACGTGTGATCCAGCAGCATGCTTGTTGTTTACCCAAAACCACGAGCCTTGCCGAAGGCAAAGGCGGAGCCCAAATGTCCTTCTGTGGCTCTCGTAATCAAAATGAGTGCCTCTATATGGGGTCAATCCCCCTTTTATGTGACTATATTTAAGTCCAAAAGAATACTTTGATTTCATGATGGAAGTGAAAAGGCTTGGAAAACAATTTTTAATAGGTATCTTCAATTTCGGTAATTAACGGGTAAAAATCTTACACGCTGTCCCTTTAATGTGAATAAAAACTTTAATAAACACTGATTAAAATAAAACAAATCTGGTTAAGTTAATCTCAACTGCCTTTTCATTATTTTTTTTTAAATTGTAAAGGGACTTTATGGACATCCTGTAGTATATTAACTCTATCAGTGAAGTGGCGAAGCACGTAGCAATCCCACCACTCTTGTCTGCGACTCCGCACCAACACATTAATTTCTATGGACGTTGCTGCCACTGCCCCACAAAACGCCGTGGCCAAAAACCTTGTCCCTTCTCTTTCTCCTCCTTAAAACAAATAAGCTGTACATGTTCTGGCTCTAGTATGACAGCAACTTTAGGCGACTTCTGTAAACATTGAGCACACTCGCTGCGTGTGACGTCACCGGGTCCTCCAAGGCGCATGCGGGACACTTTTGGGGCGTTTAAAGTTCACACTGGAGATCACGTACAAGTCGCATTTAATTGGAAATGTGAACGACCTCGAAAAAAAAAAAAAAAATCGGATTTCACTAAAAATCTGAATTGAGCATTAAGGTCAGATCTGTGGAGTCAGAATGTCTGTTTTAGGCATTTTTGAGCTACAAAACCACCTGTAATTGAAAAAAATGTACAGTAGAGATGTTTACTGGTTCAGTGGACGGATCCCGAACCAAAAAGTTACACATCACGCTTTTTAACACAAATATTTCTAACTTCAGGGCGGCAGTAGTTCAGTTGGTAGAGTGTTTGTCTGCTGATCCAGGGGTTGGCGGTTCGAATCCTGCTCTCGACCTAATGTATCGTTGGTTGAGCGGTCAGATCCACTGACCCGCAGGTTGGCAGTGCGTGATCCCAGCTCCCACAGATGAGCGCTGCCGATGTGTCCTTGGGCAAGACACTTAACCCCACCTCGCGACCCGGAAAAGGAGAAGCAGACGAAGATGGATGGATATTTCTTATTTCCTCTTCCAAAATAGGGATGCAATAAGACAATACTGGTATTCCTGGTTGGACATATACATTTGAGAAGACTATTTACTGGTGGCATTCTTCCCAGAAAATCGGATAATGTTGGAATTTTTATTTATATAAAGTTGTTCTGTAGTTACATAAGACAAAACTGAGCCAAATGTCTTTTAAAGTGCATTTAAGGTCCACGGAGAGGTTACTGATTTGTCTGGAATGTTTCACAGTATGGCATTAAACCTTTCTATCTTCACTGAGACCAAACCAGACCAAGTTCCAGGCCAGATCTGTGGAGAGGCGACCCCGCTCACAGTCAGAAAGTCTGTTTTTCGGTATTTTTGCGCTATAAAACCACCTGTGATTGAATAAATGTAAAGTAGAACAGTTTAATGTCATACTGTGGAACATTTCAAACAATGGGCAATAGCCTCTCCATAGAAACAAGCAGGTGACGGAACCCCCAACCAGGAAGTTACATAGTGGACCTTAAAGGAAAAGTAACGTTTTTTTACAATCTGAGCCTTATTTCGGTAATAAAACAAGTTGTTTTACTCACCCATAGCACTTTGGTGTCATATGGAGCACTTCCAGAGATGTTTTAGATTTGCGATCTCCATAATGCGAGTTCTCGGGGCACATGTTTGCGGTCTCCAAATAACACAAACTTTAGCACTTTTCAAATCATAGAAGCTCGATGTCTTAGCCTACGATTTCGTTTGGTCAAAAGTGGCCTGTAATCCGAGATTTAGCCATAGTTTCGAGTAGATGAGGACGCCAGTGCGCATGTGCAGAGTCAGTTTATTTCGCTCTCAGCTCCCGGGACCCAAACATGAAACACAAAGCTGTAAACTATGGATAAATCTCGGATTACAGGCCACTTTTGATTCAAACGAAATCGTAGACTAAGACATCGAGCTTCTATGATTTGAAAAGTGCTAAAGTTTGTGTTATTTGGAGCCCGCACGGGGCATATTAAATGCTCGGGGAATATATTATATGCCCCGAGCTATGGCTAGAAGTTGCGCTAGGCTAACGCAAATCTAAAACATCTCTGGAAGTGCTCCATATGGCACCAAAGTGCTATGGGTGAGTAAAACAACTTGTTTTATTACCGAAATAAGGCTCAAATTGTAAAAAAAATGTTACTTTTCCTTTAAAGGAGATAATTGCCGTTTTCAGTCCCTGCACTGGTATCAAATAACATCGGATATCGGCAAATACTTAAAATACAGTATAGTTTAAACAATTTCGATTGTGGATCAATATAGTTTGTAATTGGTATCGAAACTGAAGAAGCTCGATCAGTGCATCCCTGCTCCAAACCTCACGCTTCCACTGACACAGGATCAGCTGTACGCCCAAACTGATCACTGACCATCAGAAACAACTGAAATTTTCATTAAAATGTGATTAACTGCACAACCCGGAAGCAAATGAGCCTTTGGTGGTCTGAGAGAGAGACCATTTCCACAGATTAACAGCCACATGTTTGTCAGTCCGCTCCAAGGCAGCAAGGGGCAGCTACAGGGCAAGCTAGAGAGTGCAGAAGTGCTTAAAGAGCACTGATAATAATATTCAAGTAATTAAGTTAAATCATTAAAACAGAAAACGTGGACTCACCCAAATGTCGGCCTTGGTGGTGATGGCTTTCCCTGCGTAGAGGTTGATCATTTCAGGAGCGCGGTAAGAAAGCGTGGTGTATCTGATGTAACATAAGACACAAGATATACAGAAAATCAATTAGGGAATAGGCAAAGTTGGGTGTTTCATACGAGATTCGAAGAGTAAACAGTAATTCCATGTTTGGAGTTGACACAGGGCCATATACAGACGATAACAGACACGTATCAGGGTTTATTGCTGCTGTAAATGTGGGAAAGTCAACAGAGGTAATTTAACTCGAGGTGGCGGCCAAACTGAGCGCGATTTCTGTAAGTACGCTGAAGATAAGGTACAGAGGAAAAAGATGGAATAAATGGTACAGAGGAGATAACATTTTCGTTATCTCTCCTCTGTACCATATATTCAATGTCTGTCTATTACTTTAATAAAGCAGAACTCTTTGGTCTTCTTCTGTACCTTTCCTGCCAGGTTCACACTAGAGCTGGGCGGTATGACTAAAAATTTATATCATGGTATTTTTCAAAATTATATCGGTGTCAAGGTATTTGACAGTATTTTTTCATGCACTAAGTGGTTCCATGTCTCTGGCGAAGTGGACAGTAACAGCGTTGGTAATATCGTTCCACCGTTTGCTTTTCTTGTCGTAGGCGGTCCCCTCAGCAAACAAGTCTTTGAGTGACGTCTGAGTGGCGTTTTTTGTCACGGCGCCGACTTGAACGTTCCCCGCAGACGTGGAAGAGGATGCAGGTCTTTGTTTCGTGCGTTCTTCGTATTCCAGGACGTGTTTGTGACGGAGGTGGTGAAGTAGATCGCTCGTGTCGCCTCCTGCGGCTACGACTTTAGCCCAACGACATTTATAGAATACGGTTGTTTAATCGGCGTCAGATTTTTTTTAAAGCCGAAGTTCTTCCAGACAACTGACACGGCTCTTCTTTTCTTTTTCTAAACCAGGACTATACCAGGACTAAACTGGGATTAAACCAGGGTTAAAACCAAGACTAAACCAGGACTATACAGGACTAAACTGGGATTAAACCAGGGTTAAAACCAAGACTAAACCAAGACTAAACCAGGACTAAATTGGGACAAAACTGGGATTAAACCAGGGTTAAAACCAAGACTAAACCAGGACTACACCAGGACTAAACTGGGATTAAACCAGGGTTAAAACCAAGACTAAATCAAGACTAAACCAGGACTAAATTGGGATTAAACTGGGATTAAACCAGGGTTAAAACCAAGACTAAACCAAGACTAAACCAGGACTATACCAGGACTAAACTGGGATTAAACCAGGGTTAAAACCAAGACTAAATCAGGACTATACCAGGACTAAATTGGGACTAAACTGGGATTAAACCAGGGTTAAAACCAAGACTAAACCAAGATTAAACCAGGACTATACTAGGACTATACCAGGACTAAATTGGGACTAAACTGGGATTAAACCAAGAGTAAACCAGGACTAAACCGAGACTAAACCAAGAGTAAACCAGGATTAAACCGGGTCTAAACCAGGACTGAACCAAGTGTAAACTGGGATTAAACCAGGATTAAAACCAAAATTAAACCAAGACTAAACCAGGACTATACTAGGACTAAACCAGGACTAAACTAAGATTAAACTAAACCAGGACTATACTAGGACTAAACCAGGACTAAACTAAGACTAAACTGGGTCTAAACCGGGACTAAACCAAGACTAAACCAGGAATAAACCAGGTCTAAACCAGGTCTAAATTGGGACTAAACTGGGACTAAACCAGGATTAAACCAGGATTAAACCAGGATTAAACCAAGAGTAAACTAGGACTCTACCAGGACTAAATCAGGACTAAACTAGAACTAAACCAGTTGGGTAGAAGTTCCTCTGTGTCTGTAACATTTTCTACGACCATGTTGTTCACCACTCTCACGCCGCTGAAAAACAGTCAACCCTCTCAAACAATGTCCTGCGGCGCCACGTTCCACCGCTCTGTGTCCCCGACGTTTTGTACACACACACTCACCGGGATTGGGATATATGAAAAATCCATATCATTTAAAAAAACAAAAAAAACAAACAAACACTGGTATTCGGTATGAAGCCATACCCCTCCCTTCCCTGTACCACATATTCACTTCCTCTATACCTTTCCTGCCAGGTTCACTCTCCCTGTGTCCATTTTTTCCACGCCGTTCCTGAATGTTAAATAATTACACATAACGGTTGGTTTTGGCGTTCTCACTTTTTGATCTCGTCCTCCACTGCGGTCACTCCTTCTTTCTGGGGCAGGAGGATTTTGTGAGTAGCACTGCCGAAGTCGCACAGCACATAGTTCCCCTGGTCGTTCAAAAGGATGTTCTCAACCTGAAAACACAAGAAAACACAATATCTGTAAAAACACTGCACTGTGTAACTTTTTTGGTGGAGGTCAAGTCAAACACTTTTCTCCATGGAGATGTTGTTGCTTTGTCTGGAAAGTTTCATAGTATTGTATTAAATAGGGATGCATGATATATCGGCATTAACATCGGTATCGGCCGATATCGCCAAAGTTTTAACATATCAGTATCAGCCCGATGTGTAAAAGTGGGCCGATATTAACGACCAATATTTGTCAGTACAGTAATCCCTCGAATTAATGTTTTCTCACATTTCTCTCTCATTTAAACACGTGCCCAAACCGTGCCTCCCCCGCAGTCCGAGCACAGCAAACCTCGCCACCAACGAACGCAAGAGCCGCACAAAACCAGGCAAAGAGCAGCACACGCTGGTTTAATCCTGGTTTAGACCTGGTCTAGTCCTGATTTAGTCCAGGTCTAGACCTGGTTTAGTCTAGACCAGGTCTAGACCAGGTTTAGTCCAGGTTTAGTCCAGGTTTAGTCTAGGGGTGTGTAAAATAATCGTCATGACAATGCATCGCGATACTAACTTTCACAATATACTGCATTGATTCTTCAAAAATCGATTTTTATTAATAAGTAATTAATTAACTATTAATAAATAAATAAATAAATAAGTGTTTTTTTTATAAATCCTATGCACTTTTTGCTTTGTGAAAGGGTATCGTTTGTTATGATGGTAGCTACCACCAAAATGGCAAATGTTTGAACATCATTTTTTGTTTTAGAAAAAATCCTATGCACTTTTTTTTTGTTATTGGTTTGGTTTATTTGTTTTTGTTATTCAATAAATTCAGTTATGAATTGAGTTGCTCAGAGTTATGTATCAATTGAAGACACGACCCAGATATACAGCCAGTGATATTTAAGTTATCCTCTTTTTTTTTGGTACATTTTCACTGAATTATGTCGAATATATTGCAATGCATCGCAGTAATTCAAGTATCGTGATGCATCGTGATAGTATCGCATCGTGGCATATGAATCGTGATTCAAATTGAATCGTGACTTCTTTGCCAATACCCACCCCTAGTTTAGTCCTGGTCTAGTCCCGGTCTGGTCTTGGTCTAGTTCCAGTGTCCCCCCCTCTCCTTCTCTTTCACCCTCTCTCCCTCTTTCGCCCTCTCCTCTCTTTCACCCCCTCCCCCTCTCTTTCACCCCCTCTCTCTCTCTTTCCCCCTCTCTCCACTCTTCTTTTTCACTCCACTTTCTCCTTTATCTTCACACTCTCTCTCCCTGCTCTCCCCCTCTCCCCTCCGTCTTTCGCTCTCTTTTGTGGCGTTGTTGTGTAACACGAGTGGGTCGAACACTGACGGGTCTGTGGAGCTGAAGAGAGCTCTGTTTTTGAGTCCGGTCCAAACGGGCCCAAACCAGGAGCGGAGCAGCCCACTGTCAGAGCGCCGGGCCTGGGCACAAAGAGGCGAGTCTGCTGGGGTCAGAGCCAGACCCGGTTTACCATGAAAGGATCAGTGGTACACACTGAATTCTGCTGCATGGACAAGTGAACTCCGGTTTCACACAGTTTTCTTTGGATTTATTTTGATCATAATTCTTATACATTTAGTCTGATTATTTAGTCTGATTGGTTAAATAATGATTAATAATAATAATACATATTTCACCATTATTCTACTCCATTTATGCAGAAACTGGTGGAAATGAGGTGATATTGGCCAAAAAGTATCAAATCTTTCTGCAGTTAATTAAAGATACATATGGATAAATAGCAGCTACAAAAAACATCTATTTTGTCTTATTTAATGTTAGTTTAAAAGAAAATAAATGTTTTTAGTCTCTGCACAGATAGTTCATATACTTCCTCCCCTAAAAAAATTATTAATAAAATGAGAATAAATTGGTGGCCACATTTATTTTTTTCTCCTCAAAACTATTATTACTTTATTTCCTATTGGAATCAAATGGAATTCTTTTAAAGACAGAGTACTTAATACAAATACAAATATAAAATACAAAAGTTATTATATTTGTGGGACTTTATTACATTCGTGGGTGTATTACATTTGAAACGGACAGCTTTTGTTTTCCGTTCACGGTTTATTATGCTCGTGGGGATTATGACGGCAGCAGTATGTATCTGTAGGGCTGCCAGCTCGAGCGTGCAGTGGGTTTACCTCGAGGTCTCGGCTCGAGCGTGCAGTGGGTTTACCTCGAGGTCTCGGCTCGAGCGTGCAGTGGGTTTACCTCGAGGTCTCGGCTCGAGCGTGCAGTGGGTTTACCTTGAGGTCTCGGTGGATGACGGGCGTTTTACACTGATGGAGACGGGCCACAGCTTCACACGTGTCACAGAAAATATGGAGCACCTCCACCTCTGTGAAGCCCACGCTCAGACGCTGGTTCATCTGCTTCACCACCTGACCCGCTACGGAGACAAAGAAACATCAATCAGTTCATCAATAAATGTTTTACACCCAACAATTTACACTCACTAGTTTACACCCGCCATTTTACACTCACCAATTTATAGTTTATACCTAATATTTCAAACCCGCCATTTTACACCCACCATTTCACACCCGCCAGTTTACACCCACCATTTCACACCCACCAGTTTACACTCACTAGTTTACACCCACTAGTTTACACCCGCCAGTTTACACCCGCCAGTTTACACTCGCCACTTTACACTCACTAGTTGACACTCACTAGTTGACACCCGCCAGTTTACACTCACTAGTTTACACTCACTAGTTTACACCCGCCAGTTTACACCCGTCAGTTTACACTCGCTAGTTTATACCCGCCAGTTTACACTCACTAGTTTACGCCTACCAGTTTACCCCCACCACTTTACACTCACCAGTTTACACCCACCAGTTTACACTCACTAGTTTACACCTGCCAGTTTACACTCACTAGTTTACACTCACTAGTTTACACTCACTAGTTTACACCCGCCAGTTTACACTCACTAGTTTACACTCACTAGTTTACACTCACTAGTTTACACTCGCCAGTTTACACCCGCCAGTTTACACTCACCAGTTTACACCTGCCAGTTTACACCTGCCAGTTTACACTCACTAGTTTACACCAGCCAGTTTACACCTGCTAGTTTACACTCACTAGTTTACACCAGCCAGTTTACACTCACTAGTTTACACCAGCCAGTTTACACCAGGCAGTTTACACCCGCCACTTTACACTCACTAGTTGACACTCACTAGTTGACACCTGCCAGTTTACACTCACTAGTTTACACCCGCCAGTTTACACCCGCCAGTTTACACCCACCAGTTTACACTCACTAGTTTACACCCGCCAGTTTACACTCACTAGTTTACGCCTACCAGTTTACACCCACCACTTTACACACACCAGTTTACACCCGCCAGTTTACACTCACTAGTTTACACCTGCCAGTTTACACTCACTAGTTTACACTCACTAGTTTACACCCGCCAGTTTACACTCACTAGTTTACACCTGCCAGTTTACACTCACTAGTTTACACATGCCAGTTTACACTCACTAGTTTACACTCGCTAGTTTACACCTGCCAGTTTACACTCACTACTTTACACCCACCAGTTTACACCTGCCAGTTTACAATCACTAGTTTACACCAGCCAGTTTACACTCACTAGTTTACACCAGCCAGTTTACACCTGCTAGTTTACACTCACTAGTTTACACCTGCCAGTTTACACTCACTAGTTTACACCTGCCAGTTTACACCCGCCAGTTTACACCAGCCAGTTTACACCCACCAGTTTACACTCACTATTAAACCTGCTACTGTATGGTGATGTTATTGTTTTTGCCAGGAATATTCCACAGTATGGCATTAAACTCAACAGAGACGAGTAGGTGACACCACTAGGCCAAGTTGCTGGTCAGATCTTTGGAGAGGCGAGTTCACTCACGGTAAGAAGGCAGGCTTTTGAATACATTTTAAGCCAAAAAAAGAGCCCACTTATTGGCAAACTTAATGGCACAATGCGGAACATTCTAGGCAAAGCAAAAACATCTCATGGAGGTAAATAAAAAACCCATGGGGATTTATTTAGGGCTGCAACGATTAGTCGACAATAAAATTTTGTCGACATGAAATTTCATTGTCGACTAGTCGTATTATTTAAGTATCATGTTCATTTGGAACTTAATACTCGTCTGTGTCAAGAATCCGCAGGGCCGACAGCAAACAGTTCAATGTCTTTGTTACACATCTGCTCCTTCACTGTACAGTCTCCAGGTTTACACCATTTCTCGTTCAGAAACAGCGCTAGTCCACCTCCCTTCTTCCCGCTCTCCTCCGTCCTGTCTGCGCGCAGCAGGTGAAAGTTGTCCACAGTGACTGTAGAGTCCATGATTTGCGGTGTTAGCCATGTCTCCGTAAAAACAATGACGCTAGCGTCCCTGCAGCATCCCTGCAGCGTCGAGTGCAGACAGACATTCTGACTGTGAGCGGGGCCGCCTCTAGACAGACCTGACCTGTAACTTGGTCCGGTTTGGTCTCCATGAAGATGGAAAGGTTTAATGTCATACTGTGGAACATTCCAGACAAAGAAATAACATCTCCATGGAGAAAATCATTTGACAGACCCTCCGACAGAAAAGTTACACAATGCACGTCCTGGTTTAGACCTGGTTTAGACCTGGTTTAGACCTGGTTTAGACCTGGTTTAGACCTGGTTTAGACCTGGTTTAGTCCTGGTTTAAACCTGGTTTAGACCTGGTTTAGACCTGGATAAGTCATGGTTTAGACCTGGTTTAGTCCTGGTTTAAACCTGGTTTAGTCCTGGTTTAGACCTGGTTTAGTCCTGGGTTAGTCCTGGGTTAGTCCTGGATTAGTATTGGTTTAGGCCTGGTTTAGACCTGGTTTAGTCCTGGGTTAGTCCTGGTTTAGACCTGGTTTAGTCCTTTAAATACATGTCACTCATGATTTTCAATATTTCTTCTAAAAACAGTCAATCTCGCACAAATGTAAAGACCCTGTCGACCACCGGAAATGCTCAAATTAAAGAACATTCCTGAACATTTTGAGCCGTTCAGTTTCAGTTTGTAGATGATCTCCAGGTCAGGAGTGTGTTGTACCTTTGCAGTACTCCATGAGGATAAGCACCTCCCACACGCTCTCAGACACGGGGTTTATGGTCGAATCCAGGTACGCCACGATGTTCTTGTGTCCGGACAGCTCTTTCTGTAAAAGACAAAAAGGAATGAAATGATTTTTTTCTTATATTACGCAAAATGGACTCTTGTAGCTTTAAGACGTGCTCTAATGTTGTTTCCTCCTCAAAAACAGACCTGGAGTTGTGTTTTGTTTCATTCACATGTTTGAGTAACACTTTATTATTCATCCGTCTACATACATACTTACTGTACTTACTGATAAGTACAACGTTAGCATGCTAGTTGTTGCTATACCGTGATGGCAAAGGTTGTGGTCTCTAAAAGTTGAGAAAAGCATTAATAAACTCATCGTGGTGAATAATTTGGATGCTCTGAATACATAAGGTAAGTGAGGAGTAACTTTGGATGACTGCAAATTGTTTAAGATGAACTAGTTCTGTTTTTCACGGGTTTAAGACGGTAAAAATCAGGTACAGAACCTTTAAGAGTTTCACAGTTTGATGGACACCATTACCCAGCTTATATGACTACAAAATGTTTTCTAATTATATATTTGAAACTTGAAATGGCAAAGTAATAAATGCAACAGATAATTATTTTATTATTGGTCGTAGGTTAAGCCCTAAAACGTCTCAGTTTATTATAGACTTTATTGCCAAAATATTCGTTCATCTGCCTTGACTTGCATATGAACTTAAGCGACATCTTAGGGGCCGTTTAGACGAGGACGATTGCGTTTGAAAACGACAAAATATTCTATCGGAAGTGTCTTTCGTTTACACGGCAACTGCGCCTTTGGGCTCTGAAACCGCAAAAATCTGAAGACTCCTTCCAGAGTGTGGAGTTCTGAAGACGGCCTGGGTCGTTTCTCCGTCTAAACGGCAAGAAGCGCAAAACATGTTCACGCCGCATACACCTGACCTGATGCGCCGTAAAAACAATAACAATACGTCGCAGGCAACAGAGGCGAGTTTGGACAAGACCGGGGAGAACCAGTCAGTGGTGGGACAATTTTGAGAATGGATTAGTTGATGACAGTGCTTGGGTGGAAAACTTCAGAATGACTAAACAAGCTCTTGTTGCATTAAGCGAAGAGCTCCGACCCTACATCGAGGGCGAAACAACCGTAATGAGAGCCCCTGTCGGTGTCCTGAAAAAGGTAGCTCTGACATTATATTAGCGGCCTGGCATGCATATTCAATCGAATTCGTCCACTTTTGCGTCTTCGTATAAACAAACATTTCCTGTTGAGAACGCTTGTCTAAACGCGGATAAAAAATTGAAGATGAGACGCCACTTTTACGTCTTCTGTTTTGATCGTCGCCGTATAAACGTAGCCTTAATCCATAGGGTTTAATACGACTCTTCTGGGGAGGCTGTCCAAAAGGTTTAGGAGTGTGTTTATGGGAGTTTTTGACCACTCTTCCAGAAGAACATTTGTGAGGTCACACACTGATGTTGGACGAGAAGGTCTGGCTCTAATTCATACCAAAGGGCTGAGTTCAGGACTCTGTGCAGGCCAGTCGAGTTCATCCACAACAAACTCTCTCCTCCAGGTCTTTATGGCCCTCGCTTTGTGATCACAGTCCTGTTGAAGAGGAAGGGGCCATCTCCAAACTGTTCACACAAAGTTGGGAGCATGAAATTGTCCAAAATCTCTTGGTCTTCTGAAGCATTCAGAGTTCCTTTCACCGGAACTAAAGGGCCAAGCCCAGCTCCTGAAGAACAACCCCACACCATAATCCCCCCTCCACCAAACTTTACACTTGGCACAACGCCTCAGACAAGTACAAGTAGTAGTATTTTGATTATTTGGATGGGTGAGTGAATACTTTTGGCAATACAGTGTATGTTGACAAAGTCTATGGTTTTATGAGGTGGAAGGGCACTATTCAGCTCCATAAAAACAAAGACTCACTTTTATTTAAGCACGTTTTTCCCACTGAAGTTTAATCAGTCCATTTTTCTTCAGTGGCTCCTCTGTTCGTGTCACCCTGACCCAGTCCAAATCACATCTACTCCAGTAATGTACTTTGATCAGAGGAAGCTGCAGCTGAACGACGGGAATACGTGGTCTTGCTATCAGTCACTAAATTAACACAGTATTGATATCAAAAATGCAGATTTAAATAGACTTCTAGAAATTCAAAGGACTCTTCTACAAGAGACTGGTATTATTCAGACAAGTGAAAACTAGTAATTTATGATGAAATAGGACTAAACCAGATGTACACCAGATGTAAATCAGATTTAATCCAACCAAAAGACCTAAGAGTCAAAGCCAATGAAAAAAGGTCCAAAAAAATCATTAAGTATATCATTTTTCTCCAATATTTCTAACACTAATATTTGATCATGATGCAGATGTTTCTGGCAGACCCTTCAAAGTGCTTTTTCTGATTAGTATTCTTAGAATCACAAGTGCAGAACAGTTGTATAAACGAACTCCAAGAGCTCTTCCTCCAACATATATCCAGGACACGTAATAAAATTATAACAACTTTACAACATAGGGATGGTACAAGATCTTGGGTCACAAGATTTTGTGATCAAAATTGCCACAAGATCATGCACACAAGGGAAAAATGATCTTGAGTAGAGCTGGGCGGTATGACCAAAAATTGTGTATTTTTCCAAATTAAAATCGGTATCACGATATTTGATGTTTTTTTTTGTTTGTTTGTTTGTTTTCCATGCATGACTATGTGTTGAACCCATTTCCTAATAAAAAAAAAAATTGTGAGACCAAAACTGGAAAATGAAGCATGAAATGCATGTATTCGAAATTATATTAAAATCTCTTCTTGCCTCATTCTCATGGACCCAATTTTGTATCGCGTGGAAATTGCCTCTCAACCCATCCCGGTTATAACAACATTTTGGAAATTTGGAGTTTTGCCCTCATTTGTGGAGAGGAAGAGATGGCACAATACCGCCTCACGAATGGCAGCAGGTGTAAAATAAACAGGGAAATTGGAGGGCTAGTTTAAAAAAGATTATTATAAAAGATTATTTTAAGATGAATATCCAAACACATTACCATGCACCATCTCCATAAGCGTCATTACAAAAACAACTCAAGCCCCTTTAGCCTTTTCCTGTATTGATCTACATCCATTTAGCTTTAGCATCGCTGTTGTTTAACTCCGATAATGAGACCTACCCTTAAATATCGATCTTTTAAACAGGCTAATCAATCTGAATTTCATTTTTAGCGTTTAGAACACTTTCAGGCTTATCCGCCTCTGTTGGAAATTACAAGGAGTACTTCAAACTGAGCTTTTCTGAGATTTTCTAAGTGGTCTGGGTGAGATGGTGATGAGAAAATGGTGAGGGCCCTGGTGTTTGGCGGTCAGCTCATTGTTTTGGGATAGAGGCACAAACAGCCCTGACGCTGGCAAAACACGGCACTGGCAGAACGGGGGCAAACTGGGCCAAGGCGACCTCGGAAATCTCAGTTTAAAAATAATTTGTCGACAAAGAATCACTGTAAATAAATTGGTACTATTGCAACAACTGACACGAATTTTGGGTTATGTCTCAGAATCTGTAACCAATTATTTATCTGAAAGGCAACTGGAAAATTGTTGTAATATTACTAAACAAAATTAAAGTGACATTATGTTTTTAACTACACTGGAAATGGAAAGTTAAAATCATACTTAAACTTTGATCACGGAAGAGAGTGACCTTTTCATTGACAAATGCAGGAGATATTGGAAGAAATGAGTTTGTTATATTGAGAAATGAGGTACTTCATGTATATATGTGCATATGTATATATCTATTCTATTTGTTATAATTTTTTTGTACCTCCTTTTTCTAGGAGCTCTGTTTTGTTTGTGGTTTGCTGTGGTCATTTTTTTTTTTTTTTTTTTAATGCAACAAAAGCTTGAAAATATTCATAAAAATAAAGTATGAAATAAAAAATCTCCACGAAGATTTAAGGTTTTAACCATAATGTGGAAGATTATGGGCAAAGGAACATTTCCATGGAAACACGCAGGGCGGCGGCAACGTGGGAAATCCCAGGCTGCTTTCGTTTGTTACGATCTGAAAGACAGCCTGTCAACTAGGCTAAGCGAGCTCTCCTGATTTTGGGAGCCAATCAGAGAGCGGGGACGGGTGGAAAGACGGTGACGAGTACTACGCGACAAACGGAAACCTGTAGTTTGAACTGACAACTGACATGATTGGCTATGGGCTACGTATACGCCAAATGATAGACATTCGTAACGCCCAATAAACGGCCGTTGGCAATCGTAAACCACACCTCCGGTACGAGATATTTAGTAGATTGAGGTTTGTGGAGATGCAAGCCTTCTCAGGGTAAGGACAATGTCAACATCTTTGCACTGTTCCCTTACGATCTCTTGTATACAACTGTGATATACTATATTTGTATCAATACATTTCTATGAATTACCGTACTTTTCGGACTATAAGCCCCTACTTTTTTCTCACATTTCGGACTCTGCGGCTTATAGTCAGGTGTGCCTTATGTATGGATTAATTCTTTATCAAGACGGCAGACATCAGACGGTGAATAAGTGAGGAGAGGTCATGAATTAATGAAGCCTTGTTTTAGCCACTTAAAATCTCCTACAGGTATCAACAGTTCTGTGAGATTGAGTTCAGGGGGTTTACCCTTGAAGTTAAGCTTGAAACTTTAAAAAACTATTTTAAGGCTTCCAGAGGCTGCAGGCTACACATTTTACAGTTGTTTTACTGTCGTGTCTCTGCCGTGTTACTGCCGTAGGCGCTGTTCGAAAAAAGCACGTACCGGTATTTATGTTAATTAAATTTTTTTTAAATCCTTTTGTGTACCATCTTTCTGTGTAAATATCTCAAGTTATAATGTGGACATCTGCGGCTTATAGTCACATGCGGCAAATCTTATTACTATTTTTTTATTTGGTTGGTGCGGCTTGTAGTCAGGTGCGCTCTATAGTACAAAAAGTACAGTACTTTATTTATTCATATACATTTATATAATTATGACTTATTTGACACCAGACTCTTGCTACTTATTTAGAAGTTTATTATAGTTATTTATATTTTTTGAACTATATTATTATATATTATTATAATAATATACGGTGATGTGTGATCTATGGAGTCCAAGTAATTTCCTTTGTGAATCAATAAAGTTTGTCTAAGTCCTAGTCTAATGTCCAAGTCTATGTTTATCAGTGTAATAAATACATAATGACATTCTGTTGACATGTTCAATAAAAAAAAAAAAAAGCCATTCACTCCACCCCAGAGCAGTTTTAGCTACAGAAGTCCCTTACAGTCTACGTCAATATCCACCTTCTTCTAAATCCTCCTAAACTGCGCTTTTTTTTTTTGTGGTGACACTTCCGGTTAATCGGGGATCCCATTCATGCTCATGAGATTTTGCAGCTTTTTTGCATCTTAAATCTGACATAAAATCGTTTCATTTGTGTAAAATGTTCATGTGACCAGCACGTCTCACTGCACTGATCCTGTGGAGGCTTTAAAACGGCTTCAGCGTCTGTGCTGAACTGATTTACTGTCAAGATCGGCCCCCTTACAAAATGATACAACCCGAACGATGATGGCAGCCGGAATAATGTGGCGTAATGTTTTTGAATATTTTAATAAATTATTTTGTGAAAGAGCTACAATTGTGTTGCTTTTTAGGATAAAGTTAACTTGTTCATGCGACACATTTGACATTTTCAGTTTTGAGTAAAATGGGCGTTTTTTCATATTAACTTTGCTCAGACTTAGTCGTTTAATAAAGACTTTTAGTATCTTAGCCTTCGTTTTTAACTGAACCATGCTAAATCAATCTGAAATATATGAAAAAAGAGAAGGTTTGCCACACACTAGCTTGACTTTATTCTTTATTAGGCTAGATCAGGGGTCGGCAACCTTTACCACTCAAAGAGCCATTTGGAGCCGTTTCACACAGTAAAGAAATCACTGGGAGCCACAAAACCCTTTTGAAATTTAAAATGAAACACTGCATATAACGGCTTTTTTTGCCTTTGTGACATAGAATTACATTTTGAAAATGAATGAACTAAAATAAAATACATTTTAAATAAATACAGTGGTCCCTCGCTATATTGTGGTTCACTTTTCGTGGCCTCGCTGTTTCGCAGATTTTTTTATTCCAATTTTTTTTATAGTGTATCAACGTGCATTTCTGCGTCCTGATTGACTAAGGGACTGTAGACCTTTGCCGATTCGTCAGTACAGAATGCGTTCAGTTTGCCAGATTTATATAAATGTTGGATCGCAGTGTGACTCTGAAGTGCTGTATGTTTACAAGTTTTCTCCCCGACAGCGAAGCGGCGCCAGGACGAAGAGGCTCGGTCATAAGAACTGTGAAATACACAGGAAATACACTTTGGTTTCGTTCTCCAATACTGTGCTTTTTTGTTGAAAATCTACAAAAGTTTGAGTGTTTAAACAAGAGAGAAATGTGAGAAAACGTTAATTCCAGTCTGAGAAAAGTGTAGAATGTGTGTGGTGAGGCGTTTACAGCCTTAAAATATGGAGAATAATTGTAAAATATAAAGCTGACGACTTTGCGGATTTCGCTTATCGTGGGTTATTTTTAGAACGTAACCCCCGTGATAAATGAGGGACTGCTGTACTGAGCCGCATCAGAGGGATCAAAGAGCCGCATGTGGCTCCGGAGCCGCGGGCTCTAGAGCAAACGTCCAGTTCAGGAAGCTTTGCACTGGTCTGCGTGTTGTAATGTTTTGACTTTTTATATAATGTACATTGGATGATATGTCTCTGTTTTTCTACTGTATATATGTATTATATATTGGATTCAAAAAAAGAATAAGACTTCAAGAAAAAAACATGTGACTGGATGGTATTTAATCGCACCTGGTACTACTCGGGTAATACCTGAGCGAACCCGATGACGCTGTAGAGGCGAAACGTGTTGTTCTCTCTAGCCTAATAAAGAATAAATAAAGAATAAAGTCAAGCAAGTGTGCGGTAAACCTTCTCTTTTGTTCTAGAATTGTTGAATGTTCCTGCTGCTACCAGCACCTGGAAGCAGTGAGTGGAGTCTTGAACTTTTGAAATATATCATATCGATCTGACTGAATTGAAAGTGCATTGTATCGAAAAACGTATTATATCATGGCCTATGTATCAAGACCAGTATTGTATCGGCAACTTCTTAAAGGGATAGTGCTAGGGGTGGCACGGTATATGTATTCGTATTGAACCGTCACGGTACGGGGGTCACGGTTCGGTGCGCGGATTTTGACGGAGAATATACGGAACAAAAGTTTAATATTGAACTGACCACGGGACTTTCATTTTGCAAGGGTTTCCTTGAGGACTCTTTAACCATTGCCATTTGCGAGCCCTGATGAGCACAAAGTAATCAGTCATGAAAAAAGCGGAAAGTCACAGACCCCTCCCGCACTTAGCCCAGAGAGTTTGGACCGCGAACGAGCTACGCAATTCGAGATGTGGTTTTTTATTTGCCTGGAGACACGCGAGGGTGTTTCCAGGCTCGGATGTTCTTTATCCGACCCTCCGAACCTCTGAAACAGCAGTGGTTTAATTTTATTTTCTGTGGAAATGTGTTTATTTTTCAATGGAAATCGTCTCATATCTTCCTTCCTTCAAACGCGGAAGTGGAGCCAGCGCACAGCGCACCGCTAAAGAGGAAAGAGCGGATTTTGCCCCCCCACCCCACCCGCTGCACTGGCCTGTCTCTGTCCTTCTCATTTGCATTAAAGCAACAACGCCCATAATAAAGTGTTCCAGAGAGACTGTGTTCATGGGTCTTTCTCATGCACTGAGTCTTGATTTTGAAGAAGGATTCATTTACAGTATTAGGGAACCATTAAGGCGCCATATAAAAGCATCAAGAAGTACAATGTCATGGGATCTTTACAGGTTTTAAGTTGCAGCTATCTCAGCTGGAGATTTAAACAATAAAAAGCTGCCTTTGAGGACACCCTTTCTGGTTATGTTTTTTTTTTCCTGCACTGTACCGAAAATGTACCAAACCATTGGGTCTGAACCAAGGTACGTACCGTACCGTGAGTTTTGTGTACCGTGTCACCCCTAGATAGTGCGTTTTTTTATTTTTTTATTTATGTGAATCTGTACGGCGTCCCCTTCAACAGTGTCGTGCATTAACACTGACTTACCGATGACCGAGTCGTCTGGGCACAGTTCTGCTCCGGTTCTGTAGCTCGCGAATGTAGTTCCGGTAAGTTAGCGGGGACATTTAATAAAGCTGGTTTTTCCTTCTCAAAACAACATTTGTCCAAAAAGTGATGTACAGTCATACCTCGCCTTACAAAATTAATTCGTTCCAGAAGTGATTCGTAACGTGATTTTTTTGTAAGTAGAGTCACAATGTAAAAGGCCTGAGTCGTTCCTAGCCAATGGGAGGCCAGCGGGGTGTTGGAGAGTGTATTTACAAGTGTATTTACGTTTCGGGGGATTCGGGCGGCTGCAAAGCCGCGCGCGCATTATTTGAATTTTTGAGATTTCGCGTTTCGTAACTTAAATTTTCTTTCGTACTCAGAGACAAAAATTTTACGTAAACGCGTTTCGTAACTTGGATTATTCGTTAGTTGGGTCTTTCATAAGGTGAGGTATGACTGTATTTGCGTCACAAACAGTTGTCTGCGAAAAATTCAGCAGCCTAATTCGCATTGGTTCTATTTTCTCTCGAGTCACATCACTGAGCGCCTGTTATTATTATTAGCCTGTTCACTTGTAAACATCCGCTTAGAAGTGAACAGGCTAATACCGTATTGGCCCGAATATAAGACGACCCTGATTATAAGACGACCCCCTCTTTTTCAAGACTCAAGTTTGAAAAAAGACTTTTTGAACACCAAATTAAATTTTTATACAGAAAATAATTACAGTACATCTGAAACAAATGATTATAACAATATATTCGAGAGAAAAAGCATGTTATTTTGCCTCATTCAAATCATGCAAAAACTGTCTATCACATCTTAATATCTGTA
This sequence comes from Paratrypauchen microcephalus, assembly GCA_036785185.1. Taxonomy (NCBI): domain Eukaryota; kingdom Metazoa; phylum Chordata; class Actinopteri; order Gobiiformes; family Gobiidae; genus Paratrypauchen; species Paratrypauchen microcephalus. The sequence continues at coordinate 333,087 of JAVJIX010000269.1, read as the reverse complement.
CATTTAAATATGTAAACTAAAGTACAATCACATTTGTAAATGAATGGCTTCTGGTTTTTGAAATGTAAATAAACCTATCTACTGTCATAAAACAACAAAATTGCAATAACTGCATGAACCATCAAAGTGAAGTCTAAGTGAAGTCAGCTGCGATCTGACGAGATGGGAGGGAGCAGAGCAGAGACTGGTGTGTGTGTCTGTGAGTGAAGCGACAGTCCCCGCCCCTCTCTGCCTGTCTCTCTCCGTCTCTTTCTCTGAACGGGGAAAGAGAGAAAACGGCGCAATTATTTTTTCCCCCTCCCGCGATCTTGGAACCTCTGATCACCAAAAAAAACCTCGCTAGTCGCTTTTGTCTAATTTTCTCGCTAGGGGGGTCCAGAAAGTAGCTAAAAATAACGACAAAGTCGCTAACTTGCGCGCTAGCAGCATTCGCTTTAAAGATATCTGGCGCCATCTAGCGTTGGAATGGCTAGACCTCGAATCTAAGACGACCCCCGATTTTTCAGTGTTCTTTCAATGGAAAAAACATCGTCTTATATTCGGGCCAATACGGTAATAAGTAATAGGCGCGCAGTGATACGACTCGAGAGAAAATAGCACCGTGCGAATTACGCTGCTGAATTTTTCGCAGACAACTGTTTGTGACGCAAATATATCACTTTGTGCACAAATGTTTTGAGAAGAAAAACAAGCTTTATTAAATGTCTCTGCTAACTTACCGGAACTATGTTCGTGAGCTGCAGAACTGGGCCCAGACGACTCTGTCATCGGTAAGTCAGTGTTAATGGACGACACTGTTGAAGGGGACGCCGTACAGATTCGCATAAAAAAAAAAAAAGCGCACTATCCCTTTAATGATAACCAGCCATGTGTGTAGAATCCCTCAGTCATCCAGGTAGAATCCACGGCAAAAGGAGAAATTCAATTTGTCATCTGGACAGTTTGGAAAGTTTATTTGGTTGAATATGTTTCGCAGCTCATCCAAGCTGCCAGCCGTATACAAAACCGTGACTTCTTCCACCACCGGCACTGGCAGCATCTGTGTGATTTATTGCGTTTTCTACTGATTTGCATAAACCCAGACTGGTTCCAGCAGTTGTGATGTGGGGAGACGTAGGACAAAAAGAGGATTCTAAAAGTGAACGCCTAAATGTCAGGTTTTATCAGATCAAAGAGGAGAGTGAATGGAGCAGGTGCCAGGACACAATGTCAAGAGTAACAGCCAAAAACACGGCACACGATCTGGTGCAGCGTACAGCGGAGGACAGAGCTGCAGGTCACGTTTCAAACCAGTAAGACCGCTTCAATCAAACTACAGCACAACAAGGCCGGTTAATGCAGACAAAAGAATACAGGCCTGGACCAACCTGGGCAAATATAGACACAGGAGCAGGTCTTTGTTCCAGTGCGCGGGATTTAGGCAATTAAAAGGAGCTCTACGTAGGCTGTTTTCTTACGGTTTTAAAAATTAGACTAGAATCCAGATGTTTCCAGAGCCCTCACCTGCAGATAGGACGCTTGCAAGTATTTTCTCGTTCTCAGTATATGGTAGGGATGTAGCAAGAACCCAAATATTGTAAAACCGTATCGTCAAAAGCCTCTCAGTGATATCATCGCAATACGTCAAATCTCAAGTTTCTTTGCTTAAATTCACTGTTATGGTGCAGCAACAGCTAAAAGAAATGTACTACTATAACTGTAATCGTGCGATGATAGACTGTAAAGGTCTTTCACCATTGCCTGGTTGGCCTGCTCTTCACTTTTTATGTATTTATTTATCGAGTCGAGTTATTATATCCGAGCAATGTACAGTTGTGGACGACGTCTTATCATTTAAATAAAAGTACAGTGGTACCTCACCTTACGAAATTAATTCGTTCCAGAAGTGGTTTCGTAACGTGAATTTTTCGTAAGTTGAGTAGCTATTTCAATGGAAAAGGCCTGATTCATTCCAAGGTTTTTTTTAATAGTGTAACTTTTTTTTTTTTTTTAGAGTGTAACATTGGTTCTGCGTCCTGATTGGCTAAGAGACTAGACCAGGACTACACGTGGACTAAACCAGGTCTAGACCAGAACTAAACCAGGTCTAGACCAGGTCTAAACCTGGACTGGACCTGGACTAAACCAGAACTGGACCAGGATTAAACTACCATGTGCCGCTCTTTGCTGGTTTCGTGCGGCTGGTTTGTGGCTCGGGCTCCAGAGGACGCGGTCCGGGCGCCGCAGTTCTATGTCGTGCTCGCAGCCCCGGTGCCGGTCATGCAGACCAGGACTAGGGGTGCTCCTCGCACCGGCTGGTTTGTGGCCCGAGCCACAAACCAGCCGGTGCGTGCTCCTCGCCGCGCGGTGCCGTGCGTGCCGTGCTCCTCGCCGCGCGGTGCAGTGCGTGCCGTGCTCCTCGACGCGCGGTGCGTTCATGTCTCCGCCCTGCTTCCGGAGTCGTGTCTCCGCCCACGCTTCACTATTTAATACATTTTGTTGAAAATCTTGCGTGTTCGGCGCTAGAGCTAAGAGGCCGAGAAAGGTGCTTTTTGAGCGCGGATAACAGCGGGGCGTGCATCTGAGCGCGCATTATTCGAATTTTTGAGATTTCGCATTTCGTAACTTGAATTTTCTTTCGTATGTAGGGTCGTTCGTAAGGTGAGGTACCACTGTACAGATAAAGCAAAAAAAAAAAAACTTAAAGTACCACATGAAAAATCTTACTTAGGTAAAAGTATTAAGGCATTACTACCACGTTCCTACCATGATCGTGATCTCTCTCTTGTACACGTTGAGGTCGGGGAGGTTGTTGACGTACATCCTCTTAAGGGCACATCGTACGCCGCTGTGAGTCCGAGCAAGAAAAACCACAGAGAAACCTCCTGCAAAACAAAACACACATCTATGAATACTGATACTTTATGCTGGGGGTTTTCAACATGTGCCTCTATGAGCGGAATGGCGCAATACAAAATTTGCAAACACAAACAAAAAAGTTTTAAGAAAAAGTAAAAAAACACAATGGATTTAAAAAGCACATTTTCACGAGGATGTGGTTTGAAAATGAGCTTCTATTTAAACGTGCACTATGTAACTTTTTGGTTGGGGGTCTGTCACCTTCTTGTTTCTATGGAGATGTCATTGCTCTGCCTGGAACGCTCCACGGTATGACATTAAACAGCTCTATCGTACGTTTATTTCAGTTATAAATGGTTTTATTGCTCAAAAATACTGAGAAAAACAGGCATTTTGACTGTGAGCAGGGGTCACCTTTCCACAGTCTGGTTTGGTCTCCATGAATTAAAGAAAGGTTTAATGCCATACTGTGAAAAATTCCAGACAAAGCAATAATATCTCCATGGAGAAAAGCATTTGCCAGACCCTCGAGCACAAAAGTTACACAATGTGTATTTAAGAAACTCTTAAAAACTGATTAAAAATACACAAAATGGATTTAAAGAGCACATTTTCAGGAGCCTGTGATCAATGGTCCTGTTTAGATCTTCGATGTTCAACAACAAGGTGAGTGATTTAGGCTACGTTCAGACTGCAGCCTGAAGTGACCCAAATCCGATTTTTTTGCCTCTATGCGACCTGTATCTGATGTTCTAATAACAGTCTGAACGACACAGATCAGATTTTTTCAAATGCGACCCAGGCCACTTGGATATGTGGTCCTAAAACCGATACATATCCGATCTTTTGACATGCGACTTCAGTCTGAACGGCCAGGTCGCGTTCATCCGACCTGGGCGTGTTTCCTCCAGTGAGAGTGGTACAAGTCGGCGCTCACAAATGTACACAAATGTTCTTCTCGTCATACGAAAATAGTATATGAACTCGTAGCACGTAGCAATCCCACCACTCTTGTCTGCGACTCCGCACCAACACGTTCATTTCTACGGACGTTGCTGCCACTGCCCCACAAAACGCCGTGGCCAAAAACCTTGTCCTTCTCCTTCTGCGTTTCCTCTTTAAAACAAATAAGCTGTTCATGGTCTGGCTCCGGTACAACAGCAACTTTAGGCGACTTCCGTAAACACTGAGCACACTCGCTGCATGTGACGTCGTTGTGTCCTCCAAGGCACATGCGGGACACTTTTGAGGCGTTTAAAGTTCACACTGGAGATCACATACAAGTCGCATTTAATTGGAAATGTGAACGACGTCGCAAAAAAATCGGAATTGAGCATTAAGCCCTGCAGTGTGAACGTAGTCTTAGTGAAAAACTGTTATAATGCTAGGTAGCTTGTGAGTGTACTTTTATGAGCATTTTCCCATGCACAAAGTGCACCTGTAAATGTCAAACGAGATTCATAGTGATAAAAGTCATAAAGTTGGTTGGTGTGAGGAAGAGGATGTGGAGAAGAGAGTCAGAGGAAGCAGGGGATAAATTAAATTTTTAAAAATGTAATAAAAACAAGAACATTAACAATTCAACTTAACAAAAGCACTAGTTAGATAATTTGACTTCAAAAGCTCAAAGTGCATTGGGACAAGATTCAATTTCCACAAGATGAGACAACATACGAGATTGGGTCCACGAGAACGAGACAAGATGAGATTTTGTAATTCCTAATATACAAATTTTGCGATTCAGTTTCCAATTTTGGTCTCACCATTTTTTTTTTTTACATTTTCTTTAATAGTTGTCCTTAAGTTGTGTGTACAATTATTGGAACTATAAGAGATCTAACTCAGCAATACGCAACTCTTTTTTGTCCAGTCCAAGTGTAAACACTAGGGAAAAAATCTCACAAGATCTTTTTTTTTTTTCATTTCTACTTGATCTTGTGGCGATTTTGTCTCGAGAGATCTTGTACCATCCCTAGCTTGGTAATATTATAATAGTATTTGGTAATACTTTTATTGCAAGAAATAACCAAATGCAGATTATTTAGACAGTCTTTGTCAGTTCCCACTTGCAAAAATATTTATTTTGCCACACTAAATGAAAACATACATTATAAAAAATAAATTTGAGTAAAAATATTTTTGACTTATGTTGAGCAAGCATCCTGCTAACATCAATAAAAATAATTAGCTGACTTGCCGACTAGAGAATACGCTAATACTGGTAAGGAAGTCATCCTACTCAGAACACATTCAATCAACCTGTTACTACTGTGTTTAAAACGAAAAACACACAAACATCTTGTTTGTATATGTGTAATATAATATCCACAAAATTCTTTAGATTACTGAAATACCTGAAAATTGTAACTGTCACAATGAGATACCCAGTTATGAATACATGTTCCAACAAAGCTACTGAAATTCAATTCAGCGATTCTAGATCTTTATGCAGTACAATATAAAGTACTGATTGAAGTGGAACATTTGAATAAAATTTAAAAACCAATGTTTAAAAACCAATGCTTCTCTTTGGGGTCATAAATGACCCCACAAGAGTTTGAGATGTATACGCCACACTAACTGGTTGATCCCTGCAAAAAACTGTGAAAGTGTGTAGGATTAGTAGACTGACAAACTCATGCTAGGAAAGAAAATTTGTATGAAAAATAAAGAGATGGCACATTAAATCATATGGCTGGAGTCGTAAATGACCCCATACGGTCGCTTGAAGGTTAAACAAAATAAAAGTGTGGTCATTTGTTTTTTTATTAATCTAATCATAACTACTGTACAATCTTGACAAGTTTTAGTCCTTGTTTACATTATGGCTGCGAGGTAACTTATGGGATGACCTCTACACGTCATACCTGCTTTCCGAGTCAAACCAGGAAGTACAATTACAACTCGTTTTCAATTTTAAAGGGACAGTGTGTAAGATTTTTACCCCTTAATTACCGAAATTGAAGATACCCATTCAAAAATACATTGTTTTTTAAGCCTTTTCACTTCCATCATGAAATCAAAGTATTCTTTTGGACTTAGCTATAGTCACATAAAAAGGGGATCTTCCCCATATAGAGGCAGCCATTTTGAATACGAGAGCCACAGAAGGACATTTGGGCTCCGCCTTCGCCTTCAGCAAGGCTCGTGGTAGCACCGGAGGCAAAGCAGGGGAGCGCGCAGGAGAGAAGGACAGAGGGAGAGAGGTGCGGGTGGGGTGGGGGGAGGCTCGTGGTTTTGGGTAAACAACAAGCATGCTGCTGTATCACACGTTGTAATGGATCTAACACGTGTTTTGGACTAAATTGTTTTACTGGATTTTATTCGCTGGATCCTTACGGACAGATTTCAGACCAAGTTTATGGTGAAATGCTGAGTTTGACCTGGGCAGAGCCTTCAAAGGTAAGCTTTGTGCTTTTCCGTTTTGTGCTTTTCCGTATAAAAGCCCCATGTGCTCGGGGAGAGATTGTTGTGCAGGGAAATGAATTGCATAGTCAAAAAGAGGAGACTGTAAGGTTTCATTTGATGTGTAGATTGTCATGAATCATGATCGGGAATGTGTGTTTTCATGCGAAAAGAAAAAAAAAAGTGAACGGGGGACCGCGTTTTATGTATACAGCGGCGCGCGGTTCGTGCGCGGGTACGCGAGCTGTCGGCGCTACGGCGCGCCCGGGTGACCCTCGAGGTCTGCCGTAGCTAAAACAGGAAGTGCAATAGCGACTATCCACCTAAGCGCCACGAATCCTACACACTGGGGCTTTAAATACAACAATGTTAAAGGTCCATTGTGTAACTTTTCTGGTGGAGGGTCAGTTACTTCCTCGTCTCCATGGAGATGTCGCTGCTTTGTCCAGAATCCTCCACAGTTTTGCATTAAACTTCTCTCATCTCCACGAAGCCCAAAAAGTGACACCACCAAGCCAAGTTACAGAAAGGCGACCCTGGTCATGTTTTTAAGCAATAAAAAAGCACCTGTAATTGAATAAATCCAAGACAGACAAGTTTAATGCTACTGGGGAACATTTTAGGCGAAGTTGCACCTTTAACCGAGTTTCAATGAGACGAGTAGTACTGATTTCATTCAATAATGCAATAATAAAACGCAGTCTTTTCCTCTGTCCAACCTTTACCCCACTAAACCTGTCAATGTCTTTTTGTTACCAGCTCTAAACAGAAAACTAGGCACAGCCGTCCCAAACAAAGGCCAGTGTTTACTCCAACTTTACAAAAACACTTGAATCGAAGGAGCCTGACTCAGCAAAACCCGGACTCGACCAGTGGGTTAAGGGTTAAGACGGCTTCACGGTTGGACTAGAGATAAACAGATTTTGGTTAAGTTGAAGTAAGGACAGGAAGCACACAGAGATATGATGTTCAAGACCAATGATAAAGTTGGTTCTGGTTTAGTACTTAAAAAGTACTCCTGTACTTGACTTTTTTCGCCATGTAGAAGCAGCTCGAGACCAGAATAAGTCAGCCGTGAGTGTTTAACTGTCCGATAATCAGGAAGTGCACTGTTAGCATGTTAGTGGCATGGTATTAAATGTTGATCTAAAATGATCAATTCCAGGCATTTTTACTACTCAAAACTACTTCGAGAAACATGCATTCTTGGACATTTTACGTCCCACCCATCAAATATTAAACAATCCACATACAAAATACTAAAACATATAGTTTCTGAGTGGATTTACTTGTCCTGAGACCAAATCTAAAAAACTAAGAGAAAAGAATGCTTGAAAATAGTTTTTAAAATACCAAATAAGTCTGGAGTATCCCCCAAAATGCCATTTCCCTCTTGTCCCACCCCTCTAATGACCAAAGTGAATCTCAAATAAAACAGTTAAAATTGAATTGAAATTTCTTGTTTTTTGTATAATTTGTTTCATTGCCATCTCTTGTAACTGTGGGAACATTTGTTTTAATAGAAATAATATTTCAAATAATAATTATTATTCATGGAACATGTGTCCCACAACATGTACGCAACCCTGTTACCAGAACATTTTTAGCCTGGTAGAAGAAGAAAGCAGAACCACATGATCAATCAATCAATCAATCAATCAATCAACCGTGAACCACATGATCCCCTGGACTTGACATCAAACAGTTTTCCAAAAGAATGGGTAGAGCAAAGGTTTGTCTTCTCTTCTCTTTTTCATATTTTTATAAAACAGTTAGCCTTGATTGAATGTCTCACTCTGCATCATATAACCCTGTTATGCAAATGATCAGAATAAGACAATTATTATTATTTTTTCCTTTACTTATTTGCATAAATAAATTTTTCCTCTTGATTAGCAGTAACAGCTAAACAGCTTCTGCTCCTGAGATAAAGTGAACATTTGTGCGGATCTGCAACCCTGTTACCTGCAACCCTGTTACTGTGATTAGAGCAAATACATAAATAAACCATATAAATCATGTAATAAAATTTTACCATTGATCCGCAAGTTGAGCTAATCAAGCATTTGATAGTTTATTACCTATTATTGATGAATATGTAGCAGAAAATCAGAAACGTGAAGGTTTATTTTTCAAGAATTTTAAAGCTAAAATGTCCTCCAGTTCTGGAAGGACCCTCTTACGTTCAGTGGGTCGCATCTCCACAGATCTGACCTGTTATTTGGCTTAACAGCTTCACATGCTTGTTTCCATGGAGACAGATAAGTTTGCAACAACATCTCCATGGAGACAAGCAGGCGGCAGGCCCTCCAAAAAGCTGCATAATGTACTTTAAAAAGTGCATTTGTGCAACTTTTGTGGCGGAGGCTCCATCAAACACTTTTCTCCACGGAAATGTTATTGTTTTGTCTGGAATGTTTCACAGTTGGCTTTAAACCTTTCTATTTTCATGGAGACCAAACCAGACCATGTTACAGGTCAGATCTGTGGAGATGCGACCCCGCCCAGAGTCACAATATAGGTTTTCCTGAGTATTTTTGAGCTATAAAACCACTTATAACTGAATAAATGTAAAGTAGAGCTGTTTAATGTCATAGTGTGGAACATTTCAGGCAGAGCACAGGCATATCCATAGAAAAAAAGTAGTTGACAGACCCCAAACAAAAAGTTGTACTGCACCTTCAAGATTAGATTAATCATTTTTAGATCATTTAAGCCCAATCCAAAAATACTGCAGTATAGAGTAAAAAAATATGTGGAATATCATTAAAATAACATTGTCACAGAGAAGCCTTTGTTTAGTCCTTTGACATTTTACTAACACACAATTAAGGCTGTCATCGTATCAGATTTTCGGCATACAATTATAGTGCGAGAAAACGTCACAATTATGCACAAGTACTGACATTATAACCATACATAGACAATCTTAATTGTCTTCATTCCCAGTGTCCCAATACATTATCAATCCTCTAGTATGTGGCCTGCTTTATGAAATCAAACCAAAACGCCTAATAATGTTGTTTAGTGAGTTTCAGAAAGTAGAAAGTGACACACAATTCACTCATTGCTGTTGAAAATGATCGATTGCAGATCATTTTTCCAGACTTTTCCAATAAACTGCTTAATCGTGACATCCCTACATAAAATTAGGAGTACTGCTGGATTATACACAAAAACAAAACAAAAACACCTAATTATTTGGGTAAAAACTTAGAACATTATGTGCTGATTAGGGACGGGACAGTATAAAAATTCCAGGCTATGACGCGTACAGTGCGGTTACGCGTTTTATTATGCTTAACAAAAACAAGAGAGTTTCACAAGGTTTGCAGGATATTGGTCCATCCCGCTCTACTTGACTACTGTGCAAAGATTTGGGGAAATTGACCAATTATCAGGGCAAAAGTAGCCAACATTGAATAGTCAGGCATGAAAACGTGTCAGGGGTGAAAAAGACACACTCTGGACACACACACACACATACCCTAGTCCTGGTTCAGACCTGGTTTAGTCCTGGTTTAGTCCTGGTTTAGACCCGTTTCAGACCTGGTTCAGACCTGGTTCAGACCTGGTTTAGTCCTGGGTTATGTCTCTTTGATGCAGAAATAATCTGATAATCTGACTCACACCATAGGAACGCGGTCACTCCGTTGTAACAGTTTGCCGTGTTGTCCAATAGTTCGCGTATCCATGTGTATGCACGTGTCGCGTATATCCACGGACTTTAAAGGTCCCATGACATGGTACTTCTTGATGCTTTTATATGGTGCCTTAATGGTTCCCCAATACTGTAAATGAATCCTTCTTCAAAATCAAGACTCAGTGCATGAGAAAGACACATGTACAGAGTCAGAGTCATATCTATCTCTGAACGACTCATTCTACGCCTTGTTGCTTGAATGCAAATGAGAAGGACAGAGATAGGTTAGAGGAGCGGGTGGGGGGGGGGGCAAATGCGCCACTGGTTCCTTGTTTTAGCGGTGCGCTGTGCGCTGGCCCCACTTCCGTGTTTTAAGAGCGGAGGAGGAAAGGAGAGGCATTTCAATGAAAAAAACACATTTTGACAGAAAATAAAATTAAACCACTGCAGTTTCAGAGGTCCAGAGGGTCGGGTAAAGGACTTCCGAGCCTAGAAACACTCGCACGTGCCTCCAGGCAAATAAAAAAATGCATTTCGCATTGCGTAGCTCCTTCGCGGTCCAAACTCTCTGGGCGTGATTTACAGAGACGGGGTGGACATCCAGACGGGGGGGTGGAGCTGCATTTTTCGATATGACGTCATATAGTTGCCTTGTTCAGAATCGCCCGTTTAAGCTGTATTTTTTTCTAACGCAGAAAAGGATCGCAAATGCTCAGTTTAGACATTTCGCAACTTTTAGCCATGGGGGGGCTAAACAGGGTAGGGGAGCTCACATTAACGTTCAAAAACCTCAGAAAGTGAAAATTTCATGCCATGGGACCTTTAATTATCTGAAGCTCCGGAGAAACTGATATATCCCAAACATATCCAGTGTCCCGAGGCGAAAGTTCCTTCTTACGTAGCATTTATGTAGCAAGTTAAGGATTTTCTCCAGTTTCATGAAATACCGCGTTCATATTCACAGCTGATCAGCAAACAGGCGCAAACACAACAGCGCTAATCGTCATGATTGGCGGGAGCGCGATCGGTGGGTAATTATGTTGCAACATGGTTATTTCGTTAATAAAACATTTACATTTACTCCCCCATTGTACTTTGGAGTCATTTGGAGCATTTCCGGAGATTTTGTAGTTTAGCGATATCCATAATGTGAGTGCTCGGGGCAGGCGATTGCAGTCACCAAATGACACAAACTTTAGCACTTTTCAAATCACAGAAGCTCAATGTTAGTCTGCACTAGAGTTGGGCGGTATCCAAATTTTGATACCGTTAAACCGTCTCCACATTTTCCCGGGGTATATGGTATTACCGTTGCTAAGGCTAAAAAAAACAAAAAAAAAACACTTGGTAGCACTACAGTGGAGTGGCCTCGCCAAATGGCAGCTTGCACCTTTACCGTTCAGAAACAGAATAGCATTACGTAGGCCCAATGATACTGAAAACATAACAAAACATGTATAAAATTAGTAACTTTTATTAACAAATGTTTAAAGTGCAAATACAGCAGCCAACCGATGGAACGAAATGACATTGTCTGTGGGCTAAAGCTAACAAACCAACAGGAATCAAATAAAATACTTGATCTTATCAAATAAGAAAATCTGAACAATAAATAAGACATAACCGAAAATGTGCATATATAACCCTGTCCTGAGAACGCAGTGGAAAATACTGCTCGTTTGTATATTTTTAAAATCTATTACCATGAATCAAATAAATGAAACGTACAACTATACAACATCCCGAACCGTTTTCGTCCGTCAGAAAAAGCTACTCCTTATTGAAAATAAAAATATTAAGCTATTGAATGCAAAACCAGCATGTTCACTTTTTCCGGCTTGAGTAGGGCACGTTGTGGATTGACAACTTTGCCCGCGGTGCTGAAGACCCGTTCTGATGGAGCTTGTGGCACAAACGCACAGGTATTTTATCAGAGGAAAGCGCCTGGCTCCATTGGATTTCCACCAAAGAAGGGGGTATTCATCTGCCAGAATAACAGCCTCGTGTGGAAGTTGCGTTTGTAATAAGAAACCCGAAAACTTATCACATTTCAGACTCAAAAACGGAGCGTTGTTTTAACACGCGAGAATAACACGCGCTGTGCTAGAACACAAAAACAGCGTGTCAAACGTCACGCCTTTCTTAAAGGGACCGCAACTATTATCAGAAGCAGCGACTTTATAACCGAACGTCATCTCTCCGATAGTAATATGAGATTTAAACTGTAATAGTATTAAATTAACAAACACAACCACACATACATAAGTGCTGGACAAACACTCGTTATTTAGGCATTAAATTAATTATAGTTAATATTATATTAGGGCAAGATTTATTTATTTATTTTTTAATGACGGTAATGAATCTGATACCGTTGCTATTTTTAGATACCGCAGTATACCGTATTACCGTATTACCGCCCAACCCTAGTCTGCACTTTCGCTGGAGTCCAAAGTGGCCTCTAATCCGATATCCATCCATGTTTTCGTGTTTGGGTCCATTCTCAAAGCAACGAGCCACAGCTTCAATAACTCCGGACTGTGACGAGGAAGCTGTGAAAACTCAACTTCGTCCAAGCTGTCATTTTGTTTTCACAACCGGGATAAATGCATGTTCGCACCATTTCGGGTTTTCTCAAGCGGAGATTATTAGGCGTTTGCGTCAAACCAAAACGCCTAATAATGTTGTTTCGTGAGTTTCAGAAAGTAGAAAGTGACACACAATTCACTCATTGTTGTTGAAAATTATCGATTGCAGATCATTTTTCCAGACTTTTCCAATAAACTGCTTAATCGTGACATCCCTACATAAAATTAGGAGTACTGCTGGATTATACACAAAAACAAAACAAAAACACCTAATTATTTGGGTAAAAACTTAGAACATTATGTGCTGATTAGGGACGGGACGGTATAAAAATTTCAGGCTATGACTCGTACAGTGCGGTTGCACGTTTTATTATGCTTAACAAAAACAAGAGAGTTTCACAAGGTTTGCAGGATATTGGTCCATCCTGCTCTACTTGACTACTGTGCAAAGATTTGGGGAAATTGACCAATTATCAGGGCAAAAGTAGCCAACATTGAATAGTCAGGCATGAAAACGGGTCAGTGGTGAAAAAGACACACTCTGGACACACACACACACATACCCTAGTCCTGGTTCAGACCTGGTTTAGTCCTAGTCTGGTTAACACCTGACCATATCACAAGTGAGATATGGGTCTGGAAACTCGCTTCGAAAAATCCCGTAGCGGAGGTGTGGTTAGCGATTGCCAACGGCCGTTTATTGGGCGTTATGAATGTCTATCATTGAGCGTATACGTAAGTCCATAGCCAATCATGTCAGTTGTCAGTTCAAACTACAAGCTTCCGTTTGTCATGTAGTACGCGTCACCGTCTTGCCACACCTCCCCCGCTCTCTGATTGGGGCCCTAAATCTGGGACTCTCGCTTGGACGAGTTTCCAGGCCGCCTTCCAGTTCGAAACGAACGGAAGCGGCCTGGGAATTCCCAGGCTAGGTTTAGTCCTGGTTTAGTCCTGGTTTAGTCCTGGTTTAGTCCTGGTTTAGTCCTGGTTTAGACCTGGTTTAGACCTGGTTTAGTCCTGGTTCAGTCCTGGTTCAGTCCTGGTTTAGTCCTGGTTCAGTCCTGGTTCAGTCCTGGTTTAGTCCTGGTTCAGACCTGTTTTAGACCTGGTTTAGACCTGGGTTATGTCCCTTTGATGCAGAAATAATCTGATAATCTGACTCACACCATAAGAACGCGGTCACTCCGTTGTTTTCTCAAGCGGAGATGTTTCTGACTGTAACCAAAAGCTGAGAGCGTCGTGTTATCTGCGAATCATGTGCACTGTCCTCGTCATCCAGTGAAAACATGGATGGATATCGTATTACAGACCACTTAGGACTCCAGCCAAACTGTAGGCGAACATTGAGCTTCTGTGATTTGAAAAGTGCTAAAGTTTGTGTTATTTGGTGACTGCAATCGCCTGCCCCGAGCACTCACGTTACGGATATCGCTAAACTACAAAATCTCCGGAAATGCAAAGATTAGCCATGTCATTTTCAACACAAAAGAATTGTACTTTGTGTGTTTAGATCTGGAAAGTACAGGTTTTGTACAAATTATAACCGCACTATACCATTATTTTGCTAATTGATTACTACAGCAATTAGTGTTGTCATGATACTAACATTTCAAACTCCTTTTCATACTTAGGAACTTACTCAATACACAATACCAACAGGCTCTAGTCACGCTTGCGTCACAAAACTGGAACTCTGACAAAATCTGGAAAAATTGCCTGGTTTTCTTCATCTAGACGTCATTGTTCTCTTATTTTCCTTTTATAAACTGCCTATTAATTTGTGTATTATAATTTGTCTAACTTAATTTTTTTTTTTAAATGGTGGCGCTCCGTTATGTTCGTCAGACCAACAGTTCCATTCAGCTGCCTGTAAGTGACATAGAAGATCCACTTAGAGTCCCGCCCCCTGGAAAGCTTTGGCAGGTTGTGAAGACCGCTGCTGCTGAATCCACGGTTTTATCACATGCCCAGCGTCGGTATCCACCAGAAAAGTTACACAATGCACCTTTAATAATTGTTCTGACAGTTAACGTGTTCATTTACTGGTGAGTTTAAGGCGCTGGAATGGCAGAAATCACACGCCAAAGCCTGACAGAGCCTGCTTCACTTCACTATCACCAACGATGCCAAGGAATGGGAGTGTCTCCAACTGAACAATTAAGAAAACGGTTGTGCAAAACCCAAGCAACCAACTCCCCCACGAGTGTGTCAACAAACTGTGAAAGTCAGTCTGGGTTTAAGGGTGCACTGGGCAACTTTTCAGGTTGGAGAGGGTATTGGTTTGCCTGTAATGTTCTACAATATGGTATTAACTTTTTGGGTTCTTTTTTAAAGACAATACAGTAACGTGCATTTACCTTGTTGACACGTTTCGGCTGCTGCATCTTCAGAACTGTCATCGTGTTGGTGGTGACGTGTCGTATGTCAGCTGTTGTTCAGTGACAGTTGTGAAGATGGCTTGAAGCAGCAGCCGAAACATGTCAACAAGGTAAATACACGTACTGTAAAAGAACCCAAGAAGTTAAAGCACATAAGACAAAATTAACATCTTTGGTTTAATATGGTATTAACTAGGGGTGTGAATCTTTCACTCACAAAACGGTTCGATTCAAATCTCGATTCACAGGCTACGATTCGATTCAGGGACGATTCATAAAATTAGTAAAGGATCCGGTATGATTCAATTTGATTCGATCCGATCCAGTTCGGTTAATTTCGATTCAATACAAATTGACAACTTTACTCCCAAGTGCTTTAAAGTTATTGAGAAGAAAAAGAGAAACAAATGAAATTTCAAAATAGTATCCTTTTGTTTATTTAATGTCTAACAGACAATACACCAGGCCTACTGAAAAACTGGCAATCCGGTTTGCAAAACTCTGCTCATACTTAAAATACAATACATTCCTCCCTCAAGCAACACAAAACAATAAGGTTAGATATCAAAAATAAAAAAAAGATGTTATAAAACAAGCAAGTTGCCTATTAAAGGCAAAAATCAGAATGAATCGGAATGATTAGCGCTTCAGTCAGTTTCAGTAACTGTAAAAGTGCAACATATCACTGACAAGAAGACATTACTAGGCAGTTATAGAAAACACTAGCATGTTAAATCCAACATGTCTTTATGTCTGTAATTAACTTTTCTTAACAAAAAAGAAAATCAGAGAATAACTAATACTTTCTCTCCATCTCATATCATTTCCTCAGTCTCCTTTGAGATAAAAATCATGTGAAGTACATTTCTATACACACTAGGGATGCAAATTATCGATTAATTCATTAATTGATAGTTGATTGACCTTATCGATCAATTAACGATTAACTGATAAGCGGCGTTTTTCACCTGAATTTTAGTGTTTCAATAGGGTCTTTAAGAATATAAGCTATAGTAACATAACACTGAGTCAAAAATATATCATAGTATTATTAGATTGTATATTCCTCAATGAATTATTCCTTAGTAAAATGCAGACAAATGTATGAATGCTGAATAACAAAATACAGTAATCCCTCGCTCTATCGCGGTTCGCTGATTTTTTTTATTTTTTTTTATTTTTTTTTATAGTGTAACATTTTTTAATAGTGTAACATTGTGTTCTGTCCTGATTGGCTAAGAGTCTAGACCAGGACTAAACGTGGACTGGACCAAATCTAGACCAGAACTAAACCACGTCTGGACCAGGTCTGGACCTGGACTGGACCTGGACTGGACCGGGTCTGGACCTGGACTGAACCAGGATTGGGCCGCTGTGTGCCGCTGCTGGTTTCGTGCGGCTGGTTTGTGGCTCGGGGCCCGGGCCGCAGGCCAGCCGCACGGGACTCGGGGCCCGAGCCGTGGGCCAGCTGCGTGAAGCTCGGGGCCCGGGCCGCGCGGGACTAGCAGCGGCACGTTGCGGCGCATTCCTGGGCGCCGCGGTTCGATCTCGCCTCGCGCTTACACCGGGGCTGCTGAGCAGTGCCGTTGGCACCTGCGGCCGGCTGCAAGTCGAGCGCAGCGCGGTGCGCGGTTGCCTTGTTTCGTGACCACGCGGGTGCGCGTGTCCGCGATTAGCGATTAATTACAATTAATGCATTTTGTTCGACCAACGTCTTAATCGACAATTAATCGTTAATCGATTAATTGTTGACATCCCTAATACACACAAATCATAAGTATCTAAATACAGAAATGCACCAATTCTGATTATACATTGTATTTTCACACAAAAGTAAATTAGCCAAGTTTAGCCCAAATCAAATATACATTACCAATACACGAATGTTGTCTAAATAAATCACCCAATCCACTAACCGTGACAATAAAACGCTAATATCATTCAATTGCGGTCGAGCCGACAGTGAAACATCAGACCGACAGTGAAAGTTTTATCAACGTGACACAACACCGGCACAAAAGTTAACCACATACGAACCATGTCCATAAATAACGGTAGCACATCGGTACGCTGATCCGCTCCGCTGATCGGTACACTCTGATCGCAGAGGTCACAGACTGATAACCGATCCAAATCGGTTAATCTTTACACCCCTAGTATTAACCTCATGTAAAATGCATTTATTCAATTATGGGTGTTTTCATTGCTCAATAATACCTTTTAAAACATACGTCACTTTCTTGTTTCTACGGATACATCATTGCTGTGCCTGGAATGTTCCACAGTATGACATTAAACAGGGCTACTTTACATGTATTCAATTCTAAGTGGTTTTATGGCTCAAAAATACAGAGAAAAACATATTGTGACTAATCAGGGTCGCCTGTCCACAGATCTCACCTGTAAACTGGCCTGAGGCGTCTCTATGAAGATTGACAAGTTTAATATCACATTTAATTTAATATCTTGGGTTCAGATTTAGTTCGTGAATGCCGTCTCTTTCTCTCCCTCCTCTGCTCTTTTTTCCTCCCTCACAGATGTTTTTGCTCCAACGATGAGCTCATTCATGACAACAGCCCACAGCTCCAGACCTCACCTCTGCTCCCTCTCCCTTTCCTTCTTTCTCTCTCTCCTTGTCTCTCCACCACTTTCATCTCCTTTCTTTCTCTTTCTTTCCCTTTTCTGTCTCTCTTCTCCTTTCTCTGCTTCACTCTCCCCCTTTTTCATCTCCTCTTTCCTTTCTCTTTATCCTTTTTTCTCTTTTGCTCTCTCCCCTTCTGTCTCTTTCTCTCCTCTCTCCTTGCATCTTTCTCTCCTTATCTCTCCTCTCTCTTCCTTTCTTTCCTTCACTCTTTCCCTTTTTCCTCTCCCTTCTTTCTCTCCTTTCTCTTTGTCTCCTTTCCTTTTCGCTTTCTCTCCTCCCTCCTCTACTTTTGCCTTCTTTGTCTCCTTTCTTTCCCTTTTCTGTCTCTCTCCTTCACTCTCCCCTTTTTTCATCTCCTCTTTCCCTTTTCTTTCTCGCCCTCTATTTCTCTTTTCCTTTCTCCCCTTCTGTCTCTTACTCTCCACTCTCCTTACATCTTTCTCTCCTTATCTCTCCTCTCTCTTTCTTTCTTTCCTTCTCTCTCTCCCTTTTCCTCTCCCTTCTCTTTCTCTGTCTCCTTTCCTTTTCGCTTTCTCTCCTTCTGTCCCTTTCTCTCCTCCTTTCACCCTTCTCTCCTCATCTCCTTTCTTTCTCTTTCTTTCCCTTTCCTGTCTCTTCTCTTCTCCTTTCTCTCTCCTTCACCCCCCTTTCAACTCCTCTTTTCTCTTTCTCACCCTCTCTTTTGCTCTCCCCTTCTGTCTCTTTCTCTCCTGACCTCTTTGCTTCTCCTCTCTCTCCCTTTTTCCTCTCCCTTCTCTTTCTCTCG
This sequence comes from Paratrypauchen microcephalus, assembly GCA_036785185.1. Lineage (NCBI taxonomy): Eukaryota > Metazoa > Chordata > Actinopteri > Gobiiformes > Gobiidae > Paratrypauchen > Paratrypauchen microcephalus. The sequence continues at coordinate 314,825 of JAVJIX010000269.1, read as the reverse complement.
GTCTCCTTTTCTTTTTGCTTTCTCTCCTTCTGTCCCTTTCTCTCCTCTCCTCTTTTGCCTTCTTTCTTTCCCTTTTCTGTCTCTCTTCTTTCTCTCTCCTTCACTCTCCCCCTTTTTCATCTCCTCTTTCCTTTTTTCTTTTTCTCTCAATTTCTCCTTCTCTCATCTCTCCTTTCCCTCTCCTTTACTCTCTCCCTTTTTCCTCTCCTTTCTCTTGTCTCCTTTCATTTTGCTTTCTCTCCTTCTCTCTTTCACCTTCTTTCACTCCTCAACTCTCCTCTTTCCCTCTTCCATTCCTTCTCCCTCCCTCTCTCCTTCTCCCTCTCCCCTTCTCTCCCCCTCTCTCTCTCCTTTTCCCTCCCTCTCTCTCTCTCTCTCCTTTTCCCTCCCTCTCTCTCTCCTTTTCCCTCCCTCTCTCTCTCTCTCCTTTTCCCTCCCCCTCTCTCTCCTTTTCCCTCCCCCTCTCTCTCCTTTTCCCTCCCTCTCTCTCTCTCTCCTTTTCCCTCCCTCTCTCTCCTTCTCCCTCCCTCTCCTTTTCCCTCTCCCCTTCTCCCTTCCCCTCTCTCTCCTTTTCCCTCCCTCCCTCTCTCTCTCTCCTTTTTCCTCCCTCCCTCCTCCTCCCTTCCTCTCTCTCCCTGTCTCTCTCCCTCCCTCTCCCTCCCTCCCTCTCCCTGTCTCTCTCTCCTTCTCCCTCGCTCTCTCTCCTCCCTGTCTCTCTCTCCTCCCTGTCTCTCTCTCCTTCTCCCTCTCTCTCTCTCTCTCTCTCCCTCTCTCTCTCTCCTTCTCCCTGTCTCTCTCCCCTTCTCCCTCTCTCTCTCCCCTTCTCCCTGTCTCTCTCCCCTTCTCCCTGTCTCTCTCCCTCTCTCCCTGTCTCTCTCCCTCTCTCTCCTTCTCTCCTCCCTCTCCCTCCCTCTCTCCCTCTCTCTCCTTCTCTCCTCCCTCTCCCTCCTTTTCCCTCCCTCTCTCCCCTCCCTCTCTCTCTCTCTCTCTCCTTTTCCCTCTCTCTCTCTCTCCTTTTCCCTCCCTCTCTCTCTCCTTTTCCCTCCCTCTCTCTCTCCTTTTCCCTCCCTCTCTCTCTCCTTTTCCCTCCCTCTCTCCTTTTCCCTCCCTCTCTCCTTTTCCCTCCCTATCTCTCTCCCCTTCTCCCTCCCTCTCTCCTCCCTCCCTCCCTCTCTCTCCTCCCTCCCTCCCTCTCTCTCCTTCTCCCTCCCTCTCCTTTACCCTCTCTCTCCCCTTCTCCCTTCCCCTGTCTCCTTTTCCCTCCCTCCCTCTCTCTCTCTCCTTTTTCCTCCCTCCCTCTCCTCCCTTCCTCTCTCTCCCCTTCTCCCGCCCTCCCTCTCCCTCCCTCCCTCTCCCTGTCTCTCTCCTCCCTCCCTCTCTCTCCTTCTCCCTCGCTCTCTCTCCTTCTCCCTCGCTCTCTCTCCTTCTCCCTCTCTCCCTCTCTCTCTCCCCTTCTCCCTCTCTCTCTCCTTCTCTCCCTCTCTCTCCTTCTCTCTCTCCCTCTCCTCTCTCTCCCTCCCTCTCCTTCTCTTCTCCCTCTCTCTCCTCTACTCTCTCCTCTCCCTCCCTCTCTCTCTCCCTCCTTCTCTCCCTCTCTCTCTCCTCTCTCTCCTTCCCTCTCTCCCTCTCCTCTCTCTCCTTCTCTCCTTCTCTCCCCCTCTCCTTCTCTCCCTCTCTCTCCTTCTCTCCCTCTCTCCCTCCCTCTCCTCTCCCTCCCTCTCTCCTTCTCCCCTCCCTCTCCTTCTCCCTCCCTGTCTCTCTCTCCTTCTCTCCCTCTCCCTCTCCTTCTCCCCGTCTCTCCTTCTCTCCCTGTCTCTCTCCTTCTCCCTCTCTGTCTCTCTCCCCCCCTCTCTCTCCTTCCCCCCTCTCCCTCCCTGTCTCTCTCTCCTTCTCTCTCTCCTTCTCTCCCTCTCTCCTTCTCCCCCTCTCTGTCTCCTTCTCCCCCTCTCTCTCCCCTGCTCCCCCCTCTCTCTCTCCTGCTCTCCCTCTCTCTCTCCTGCTCTCCCTCTCTCTCTCCTGCTCTCCCTCTCTCTCTCTTGCTCTCCCTCTCTCTCTCCTGCTCTCCCTCTCTCTCTCCTGCTCTCCCTCTCTCTTGCTCTCTCTCTCCTGCTCTCTCTCTCTCTCTCTCCTGCTCTACCCCTCTCTCTCTCTCCTCTCCCTCTCCTCTCCTCTCCTCTCCTCTCCCCCTCTCCCTCCTCTCCCTCTCCCTCCTCTCCTCTCCCTCTCTCTCTCCCCCTCTCTCTCTCTCTCTCCCTCTCTCCTCTCTCCCTCTCACCTCTCCCTCTCTCAACATTTGTAATTAACGATGGTGTTTTTCATGTGTCATTTACAGCGACACTGAGCAGAACTGGCACTTGTCGTCCTCTAAATGCTCTTAAGGTTCGAGTTACGATATGGAGTTTCATAAAACTACAGCGTTTTTGCTCCGAGCGATCCCTCGGGTTCTAAAAGAGAAACTGTCACTGTCATAATTAATTACAATTATTAAGTTACGCAATGCACCTTTAAATGTCTCCTTGACTAATTAGTTTGCCAACAAGACTTGACCTACATGTAACCCTGTCAAATATGACTTTTGGTTTTCCATTCACACTTTGAACGCTGGACTTTTCCCTCTGAAAAACTCACAAATTAACTCCACTGACCCACTTTAAGCTCTCTGTCAGTTTGCGCCACACCTGCTGTTCCTCTTAATTACCCCTAACCACTTTTTGATCCTATCGCTTTGGTAAATCTGCAGAGATTTGTAATAATACTGGATAATGTTGTACTGGAACAGCCAATAGAGCGAACAGGAGCAGAGGAACAGAGGTGCTGACGGACAGATGAAGAAGAGGTGCCCTGCTAACCCACTTCAGGCACTCACAGAGTGCGTGCACATGGTAGGATTGGATCAGGAGTGGATTGGTTTTTTCACACTTGCTTGGCGGGTGGTCTGTCGTCCAATCCGAGTGCACATGCATGGTTATTGATCCGTGTGCGTAATTTGCGTGTTGCCTCTTGTTAGCGTTAGCGTTAGCAGCGTGCCTGGGCGCTGCGAGTGGCTCTGTGGACTTTTGCAGCCTTCGGAGTTGCCGAAAAAGCAGCGGAGACTGCAGCCCTCGAATTGGGACACAGCTTACGCTTCCACCGCTCTCACGCCACTGCAAAACAGTTCTCCGGCGCGACGTTCCACCGCTCTGTGTTCCCAACGTTTTGTACGCACACACTCACCAGTATTGCGGTAAATAAAAAATTAATATCATAAAAAAAAACAAAAAAAACACCGGTATTCGGTATGAACAGGTATACCGCCCAGCCCTAGTATATAGTCATAATATTCAAATTATCATTATTCATAGCCATAACATTTTTAAACCTTCAAAAACGTTCATAATTATCGTGATATAATCGTTAATCGCAATTATTGACACTAAACTTTCAAACTCTATTTTGATACTAAGGATTTACAGACACTTCTCAACTTACGAACGAGTTACGTTCTGAATGGCCGTTCGTTTGCTGAATTTGTTCGTAAGTCGTTATAGGGCATTCTTTAGAAGGGAATGTATGTTTAAAGGAAAAGTAAAGTTTTTTACAATCTGAGCCTTATTTCGGTAATAAAACAAGTTGTTTTACTCACCCATAGCACTTTGGTGTCATATGGAGCACTTCCAGAGATGTTTTAGATTTGCGTTAGCCTAGCGCGACTTCTAGCCATAGCTCGGGGCATATAATACATTCCCCGAGCATGTAATAGGCCCCGTGCGGTCTCCAAATAACACAAACTTTAGCACTTTTCAAATCATAGAAGCTCAATGTCTTAGGTCGTTTTCACACCAGGAAAGTCCGATAGTCCACTTGCTTTGGTCCGGACCAAATTTTTTTTAATTTTTTTTATTTTGGTGCGGTTCGCTTTCACACTGCACTTTTTCCCCAAGCGAACTAACATCTATAAACAAAAGCACATGTGCTGAGGTCGCTCAGCCATTGGACAGAATGAGCCCTGTCGGTGTCCAAACCCGGAAGGAGGAGAATAATGGTGTTACGTGCTGTTTTCAATCTAGCCTTAGCGATATGGTTTGCTCAGTTTATACAGTTTGCACAAATGTTTGAGCAGCATCATGAGGTTTACACTATTTTACAATCAATTTACAAATGACGAAGACGCAGGGCGAGACGACTACGGAGGACAGCGCTCGTGCGCGCATCAAGTTCTGACTCTTGCTCTTCACGCAAAACGTAAGTAAACCTCGTAAGTTTCGTTTAGTTTCGTTTAGTTTAGTTTCATAAGCCTCGGTTTCCCATAATGCTCAAACTACGACGGAAGCTCGTCAAGTACAAAAAGCCAACTTGTGTCGGATCGAGTCCGGTCTGCATTCTCACCTCAAACGATCCGCACCAGGATTCGTATGGAACCGGTCCGAGACCGACCTTTTTAGGTGGTCTCGGTCCGCTTGTTTGCTCCGGATCGAGACTTTTGGTTTTTATTCACACCAGCCCAAAAGGTCCGAATCAAAGGAGCAAACGAACTCTGGATCGTTTTAAACGAACCAAACAAGGCAGGTGTGAAAACGACCTTAGTCTACGATTTCATTTGAGTCAAAAGTGGCCTGTAATCCGAGATTTATCCATAGTTTACAGCTTTGCGTTTCATGTTTGGGTCCTGGGAGCTGAGAGCACACTCCGCACATGCGCACTGGCGTCCTCATCTACTCGAAACTATGGCTAAATCTCGGTTTACAGGCCACTTTTGACCACACGAAATCGTAGACTAAGACATCGAGCTTCTAAGATTTGAAAAGTGCTAAAGTTTGTGTTATTTGGAGACCGCAAACATGTGCCCCAAGAACTCACATTATGGAGATCGCGAATCTAAAACATCTCTGGAAGTGCTCCATATGACACCAAAGTGCTATGAGTGAGTAAAACAACTTGTTTTATTACCGAAATAAGGCTCAGATTGTAAAAAAAAACATTACTTTTCCTTTAAGGCTTCTATAAGTAACCTATATGGATTTGTACTGCATTTAAATAAAACTAAATAGTAACAAAACAATATGCTTTTTAAAAATATGGAAAACTGATGAGAGAACTGATGGGTAGAGGAGTGTGATGCTTGGGGGATCCTGGGCACACGATCGCAGCGCCCTGCCTGTGCATCAGCGACGGAAATACGCACTACTCGGAAGTCGGAATAGGCGCTAAATACAAAAACTCACTTACGTACATGTACAGCACTTTTGCCCAAACATTTAACTTTTTTTTATTTTATTTTCGACCTATGGACAGTTTTGTTCGTAACCCCGAATGTTCGCAAATCGAATGCTCGTATGTGGAGGAGCGTCTGTAAACAATAATTTTCCAGTTGTGGAAAAAGAAAAAGCCACCACATTAAATACTAACGCCGCAAAAACATTGTCAATAAAGTTTCATGACAGGCCTGCTACACAAAACAAATAAAATTCATTTCCTGCATATAAACTAAACAGACTGTTAATAAATTCTGTTTGACAGGAACAAACTCTGCTCCAAACCACATGTTTTTTTGTTTTGTTTTGTTTTTTACTGTGGGTCCAGCACATCGCTGATAATTAGAAATAACTGAATCTCCATCTGTCTTACGCAGCCCTAAATCTAGATATCAATAGTCCCACATCATAGGTCATTTCTCTGCAGCCCTGTAAAAGTTAACACTGGACTGACATTCACAAACTCAGCTCCGGAGTCTAAACTTGGAAATGAACCTGGATTTCTCAGACTCCTAACAGATTCTACACTTTTTCTGCGGGTTTTACAGCCAACAGCTCCGTGCAGACAAAAAAAACCCCGAAGTGAACACGCACATTTCGTCGCAAGTTCATTCTTGTATCCAAACGGATCGGGACATTTTCCGCACACATGCAAGTTATATAACATGGAAGGTCGAAGCGGAGGAGCCAAAAGTACTTGAAGCAGCCAGAAAGCATAAAAACACTACTTTTCCGTTCAAAATGAGACGTCTTAAACATACTTCTCTCACAGGGCTGTCAAAAGGCATAAACTCATCAATACTAAAACCTAGGGATGCACAATATATCGGCAGTAACATCGGTATCAGCTGATATTGCCAAAATGTGTAAAACAACCGATATTTGTCAGTACTATAAATACCAGATTAAGAGTGACATGGTGTGTCATGTCTTTGTGTTAAAAGATCAATATTTCATAAGATCAGTAAGTTAGTTAAAGGTTATAAATGAGTTCATTTCATATTTGTAAATCGTTAAAAAGAGTTTGGTAAAATCAGAGTGAGAAATCTTCACCTTTAAGGATGGTTCTGTTTTGAGTAAAGAGTGAGCGTTCCTGTGTTAAAGTCCGCTCTGTTTTATACGAATGAAGCATGAAGACGGCTCGTGTTCACGCTCAATATGTTTTATACGTTTGAACCTCGGCAAACTTTCGCCTTTGTGAGTATTTTATGTTAACAAGCACTTTGATTAAGGTGATGTATATATCGCATTTGAACAAGTAAGACCTGAACTTGTGGTTTCACGGAGCCAACTGTTTAAGCTAGCTACTCGTATTTTGTTCATCACATGTTTACGAAATTAGTAATGTGCCTTCTTTGTTCTACATTTCAGTTACTACATAAATATATAAGAGACCTCCATAAAACAAGAAAAGTACGCCTTGTGTACGGAGTTTTTCTTTACAGTGAACCCTCGCTCTATCGCAGTCACTGTTCGCGGCCTCGCTGTTTCGCAGATTATTTTTTTTTTCTATTTTTTTTATTATTTTTTTTTAATAGTGTAACTTTTTTTTTTTTATAGTGTAACATGGTGTTCTGCGTCCTGATTGGCTAAGAGACTGGCCCTGGTCTAAACCAGGACTGGACCAGGTCTAGACCTGGACTAAACCAGGTCTGAACCAGGATTAAATCACTCCGTGCGGCTTTTGCGTTCGTTTGTGGCTCGGGTTGAGAGCACGCGGTCCGGGCGCCACGGTTCCATCTCGTGCTCGCAGCCCCGGTGTACACGCGGCCTCGCGCTGCATTTTCTCATATTTGTCGCTAGTTTAAACACTCAAACTTTCATAGATTTTCAACAAAATGTATTACCCCTGTATGAACCCCTCATCGTGGTCAAATCCGTGACAGAGCAGCACGTGTCGCGCACTTCTCCAAGGGGTTGGTGCGCGTCTCATCCCGGGACATGGCAGTGCTCCTCACGCGTCTGGCGGGGCTCCCGGAGCCGTGTCTACCCCCACGCCACTATTAATACATTTTGTTGAAAATCTATGAAAGTTTGAGTGTTTAAACTAGAGACAAATGTGAGAAAAGGTTAATTCCAGTCTGAGAAAAGCGTATAATGTGTGTGGTGAGGCATTTACAGCCTTAAAACATGTAGAATAATTGTAAAATATAAAATTGTCCTACTGATAAACGAGGGATTACTGTATTAGTTCGCTAGCTGTCTAGCGTCACATAGTCACGTGTCGTGAGGACAGCACATGGTGATTTATTGTCCTTGTCGGTTTTTTGTTTTTTTTTTAATCTAAATTTTCTCACAGGCGTTTTGTGAATAAAACTAAGCTTTATGGAGTCAAAACACGTTTTGAAAATAAAATTCAAAAATTCATTTTGCATGATTTTCAGTCTGTATAAAATGTTATCTCAGAATAATAAAAATAAAATAAAAAAATAATAATATGGGTATCGGTTAATATCGGTTATCGGCCATAACAGCAACATTAATATCGGATATCGGTATCTGCTAAAATTTTCACATCAGTGCATGCCTACTAAAACCAGTATTAAAACTAAATACTAACCTACCTAGACTGAAGGATTACAGATATAAGGCCACATGGGAATATAAACATTTAAAATTAGTGTTGGTTTAAGAATTGGGATCGAAATAGGGTTTGAATTCTTTCTTTCAATACCAGAAAACACCATGTCGTAACATTCCTCGCAACAGACCAGCTCTACTCAATGCACAGTGAAAATATGCTCTAAATTGAATTACTCCAAACATCATGCTGCCTGGTTTAACTCCTCTAATTGTCCAACTTCTCTCCAGTGTCCGGACTCGGAAAAAGGCCAACAGGGTCCCTCAGTCTCCCGTTCTCAGCTCCACATTTCAGCAGTGAATCAGAGGATTATTCATCGCAGTTTGATAGAAAAGATCCAAACGGAAGGAACAATGGACAGGCTCAAAGGCACAAAGGCAGCCATGCTTGTGTCGAGACAGAGGATGAATCAGTACCATTCTGGGAGATGGACAGAACATACTGGAAAGAGCATTTAGCCCGGAACTAAGCAATGAGTTTAGCTCCAGATCAGACCCAGGGCCTTTGTGTGGGGCATTTAACGCTCTATACACAGACTTTTACCGTCTGTTTGGAGACGTTTATCATCTCCAAGAGTTCCTACGCAGTAAACTCTCCAACACAAGAGGAGAACTACGCCGACACACAAGGAGAACTACACCAACACACAAGGAGAACTACGCCGACACACAAGGAGAACTACACCAACAGACGAAAACTACATCAACACACGAGGAGAACTACACCAACACACAAGGAGAACTACACCAACACATGAAAACTACACCAACACACGAGGAGAACTACGCTGACACACAAGGAGAACTACACCAACACATGAAAACTACAACACACGAGGAGAACTATGCCGACACACGAGGAGAACTACACCAACACACGAAAACTACACCAACACACGAGGAGAACTATGTCGACACACGAGGAGAACTACACCAACACATGAAAACTACGCCGACACGCGAGGAGAACTACGCCGACACACGAGGAGAACTACGCCGACACACGAGGAGAACTACGCCGACACACAAGGAGAACTACGCCGACACACAAGGAGAACTACACCAACAGACGAAAACTACATCAACACACGAGGAGAACTACACCAACACACAAGGAGAACTACACCAACACACGAAAACTACACCAACACACGAGGAGAACTACGCTGACACACAAGGAGAACTACACCAACACATGAAAACTACGCCGACACGCGAGGAGAACTACGCCGACACACGAGGAGAACTACGCCGACACACGAGGAGAACTACGCAGACACACGAGGAGAACTACGCCGACACACGAGGAGAACTACACCAACACATGAAAACTACGCCGACACGCGAGGAGAACTACGTCGACACACGAGGAGAACTACACCAACACATGAAAACTACGCCGACACGCGAGGAGAACTACGCCGACACACGAGGAGAACTACGCCGACACACGAGGAGAACTACGCCGACACACGAGGAGAACTACGCAGACACACGAGGAGAACTACGCCGACACACGAGGAGAACTACGCCGACACACGAGGAGAACTACGCCGACACACGAGGAGAACTACGCCGACACACGAGGAGAACTACACCAACACATGAGGAGAACTACACCACACGAGAACTACTCCGACACACGAGGAGAACTACACCAACACACGAGGAGAACTACAAACATGGAGGACTGCCTGAAGGTTCTCAGTGACTGGCAGTCATGTGACAAAATATCACCTATCAAATGTAAACTCTAAAGGAAATGTGCCTCAAAAGGTGCACTACGTAACTTCTTGCTTCTATGGAGATGTCACTGCTCTGCCTGGAATGTTCCACAGCATGACAAACAACTGTATCATACATTTATTAAGCTGGTTTTATAGCTCAAAAATACCTAGAGGGAAAAAAAACCAAAAAAAAACAACAACCCTGGTCTGGTTTGTTCTCCATGAAGGTTTAATGCCATACTGTGGAACATTCCAGACCAGGGGCCGGCAACCTTTACCACTCAAAGCACCCGTTGCACCCGTTTCACACAGTAAAGAAAACACTGGGAGCCGCAAAACCCTTTTGAAATTTAAAATGAAATAACACTGCATATAACGGCCTTTTTTTTACCTTTGTGCCATAGAATTACATTTTGAATATGAACGAACTAAAATAAAATACATTTTAATTAAATACAGTGGTCCCTCGCTGTTTCACTGATTTTTTATAGTGTATCAACGCGTATTGTGTTCTGCATCCTGATTGGCTAAAGGACTGTAGACCTTTGTCTTTGTCAGTCATTCTCCTCCGTGTCTCCTGTACAGAATGTGTTCAGTTTGCCAAATTTATTTAAATGTTCGATCACGAGCAGTGTGACTCTGAAGCAGTGATGGACTGAGCGGTCTGGCATTTGAGCACATGCCAGAAGGGCCGAGGCCGTGCTCTACGGATTTGACCACGTGTCCGCGCACTCACTTCTCCAGGTGGTCAATGCGCATCGGGACGTAGCGGCAATGTTTCCGCAAAACGAACTGGTGGAACCTGGAGTCCAGGCGGCGGAACCAGTCCTGAGAGCACACGGATGCGTTCTCACTACAGTTCTGTGTTTGGTGCAGAGCTGTAGAACCCCTCCCCCCGTTCCACAGACTACGGGGCCGCTTCTAGGTGTAAACTGCCAGGGCCGATGATCCCAGTCCGTCACTGCTCTGAAGTGCTGTATGTTTGCAAGTTTTCTCCCCAACAAAACCAGTCAGAGGAACTGTGAAATACACACATATTTATACACGCAATATAAAACTGACTACTTCACGGATTTTGCCCATCGTGGGTTATTTCTACAACGTAACCCCCATGATAAACGAGTGATCACTGTACTGAGCCGCATCAGAGGGATCAAAGAGCCGCATGCGGCTCCGGAGCCGCGGGTTGCCGACCCCTGTTCCAGACAAATAGCATCTCCATTGAGAAAAGCATTTGACGGACCCACCAAAGAGAAAAAGCTACACAATGCACCTTTAACGGGGGTCGCCTCTCCACAGATCTGACCTGTAACTTGGTCTGGTTCGGTCTCCATGAAAATAGAAAGGTTTAATGCCGTACTGTGGAACATTCCTGATAAACCAATAACATCTCCATGAAGAAAAGCGCTTGAAGGACCCTGCGCTAGAAAAGTTACACCGTGCAGCTTTAAGTTTTCTCTGCTCACCTTTAGGAGCCAAATTTATGTGATACACTTTGTAGCAGCCGGTGAATCAGTGGAAAATGATTCATTGTAGCTTGACAGAAGAGGCGAGGAGGAGCCGGACACAGAAGGCTGAATGAACAAGCACAAAGGCACAAAAGCAGCAACGCTCGTGTCCAGGACGAAGGCAGAATCGCACCAGCAACAACCCCCCCCTCAGCTGCGCCACAATGCTCCCATTCATCAGCGATACAGTATGCTAATGATGTGATAGATGCACTCCCACCACGCAGCACACTGGGGTTATTCAAGAATTATATTGAAAAATAACACGGACGAGAGGTGGTTTTAACCCCTATGGCCAAGGGCAGAGTGCACTGAGGGACCCCATGCAGACTTTACGCAATCTGACAAGCCCCGTTTAAGTTCTAACAGCAGAAGTTTGCAGGCTACGAGTGCCCATCAACTGCCTTAAACAGTACAAGTGAGGAGTTTGGTTTGGATCCAACTGCCCATCCATCTTCATCTTCATCTGCGTATTCACGCACTGCATCGTTTGCCATGGGAGATCCAAACAATGCAGCTTCTAGAATAGTTCAGGTCCTCAAACCCTCCAACCGAACAATAACGATGGCAGCCGAAAGGGGAACCGAACCAAATTAAGGCTACGTTCACACTGCCGGGCTTAATGAGCAATTTTGATTTTTTTGTGAAATCCGATTTTTTTGCGAGGTTGTTGACATTTCCAATTAAATGCGACTTGTATGTGATCTCCAGTGTGAACTTTAAACACCCCAAAAGTGTCCCGCATGCGCCTTGGATGTCACTATGAGGTCACATGCAGTGAGCGTGCTCGGTGTTTACAGAAGTCGCCTAAAGTTGTTGTCGTACCGGAGCCAGAACATGAACAGCTTATTTGTTTTAAGGAGGAGACGGAGAAGGAGAAGGATGAGTTTTTTGGCCACGGCGATTTCCGGGGCAGTGGCAGCAACGTCCGTAGAAATTAACATGTTGGTGCGGAGCCAAAAGTGCTGGGATTGCTATGTGCTTCACCGACACAGAGTTCATATATAATTTTTGCATGACGAGAAGAATGTTTGTGTACATTTGTGAGCGCCTACTTGTACCACTCTCGCTGGAGGAAACATGGGCAGGTCGGATGACCTGAAAAACGACCTGGCCGTTCAGACTGAAGTCGCATGTCAAAAGATCGGATATGTATCGGATTTAGGACCACATATCCAAGTGGCCTGGATCACATTAAAAAAAAAAAAAAAATCAGATCTGTGTTGTCATTAGAACATCAGATACAGGTCGCATAGAGGCAAAAAAATCGGATTTGGGTCACTTCAGGCTGCAGTCTGAACGTAGCCTAAGCAATCTGACAAGGCCCGTTTAAGGCACTTGGTGGGCACTTGTAGCATGCAAACGTCTGCTGTTAGAACTTAGGCAATGGGTCGTTTTCCCAGGTGATGCCGGGGGGGAAGGGGCGCGCATGACCCTGGGAAACATGCTTTTTTGACGTACTGTACTAGACCTAAGTGTAATTGCACATCAACAACAGTAGTTGGCAGTGGCGCTCTCATTGTCGCTCTGAGCCCCAGAGCAAGAGCGAGTGTATGGGTCTTTAGCTTTGAGCAAATGAACTGCAGAAAACAACCCGTCAAGAAAAATGGACACATTTCTAACTGGGACGAAGAGAAATGCGGAGAGAGACGGAGATAATGTCATCCGAAAGCGAAGTTGAGGAAATACGACGAAGCCTATTTAGCGTTCGGCTTCACTGTGAAAGACCAGTTTGTTTACTATGTCTAAAAACACTGGCAGCGGACAGTATGAAGCCAAATAAATTAATGCGTCATTTAAAGACATTACACCCTAGTCACACCGATAAGCCGCTGGAGTTTTTTTTTTAGCGTAAACGTGCTGAATATCTCCAACAACCATCCCGCTTTGTGAAAGCCACTTCATTAAACCAGCGAGCACTGTTAACATCGTATAAGGTAGGTTTCTTCTTTTTGTTTTTAATGTAAATAAAGGATACAATGTTGTGCATGAAAATTTTCCTTCTCCCTAGGGGGAGCGCCACAGAAAATAATTGAGAATCACTCGGTTAGAGTCTAACCGAACAATAAAGATGGCAGCCCAAAGGGGAGCTGAACCGAACTAAACGAAATGAGTCCAATGCAATACACCAGAGGCTTGTTGAGTGTGTGGCGGCATAGAGAGAATCCAATCCACTTTATTTCTACAGCACATTTCATAAACGAAGACTGTTACCAAAGAGCTGCACATAGAAAAACAAAAAAGTCTACACTAAAATAACTTAAAAAAACAACAACAATCACATTCGAAGGATTTTTTTTCTTCTAAATTTGTGATTTTCATTTTTTTGCAGAATGTGCTAGAGATCATGAAGAAGCCACTTCATGTTTCAGATAACAGCAGAGGATGCTTAAACAGGACTAAAACAGGACTAAAGCAGGACTAAAGCAGGACTAAAGCAGGAGTAAACCAGGACTAAACCAGGACTAAAAAAGGACTAAACCAGGACTAAACCAGGACTAAACCAGGACTAAAAAAGGACTAAACCAGGACTAAACCAAGACTAAGACAGGACTAAACCAAGACTAAAACAGGACTAAACCAAGACTAAAACAGGACTAAACCAAGACTAAAACAGGACCATCTTTAACGAGGCTTTTCTCATCTCGTCGTTTTCACAATGTGCTGCTTTCAAATGGTCACAAATTCTTCAAATGTTTTCAGATTCTCATGTGTAAGGCATTGTTGGAAAAAATCTACACTTCCAGAATCTGTGAATAACTCAAAATGCCTCCGGGACGACTTGTGACTGTTTTTTTCTATGGCCGGTCACATTTGTGTCCATTTGCATTGGAGCATTTTTTTTTTCTTTTGACAGTTTCTAATCTGAAAAAAAAAAAAAAAAAAATCAATAAAAGGGTAAAAATGCAAGTTCATTCAGTGCGAATAGAATTGGACACCACTTGAGCATCTCCTCCCCCATAAGCAATCAGTCCAGTGCATTTTCTACACATCGTTTGGAGCGGAGGCAGCGTGAAGGATCCGAGCGAGCGCACCGCTTCACAGATGCTTCCTGTTACGACTTGACAAGTGTGTTCCGCTCTGAGACGCCATGACGAGATAAATTCATGAGAAACCAAAACTGAAGAGAAAAAAAACAACACACACACAGAAAAACACAGGGAAGTCGCCTGGTTCCTGTGAAAGAGGAGAACTTTTGACATTTCTGCTGATACGGCTGGAAAAATGACACTGGACACACTCGGGGGATGTTTTGTGATCAGAGTTTAACGAGAAAAGTTTAAAAATGTCAAGTCTTTTTGGTACAAGAAGGCTTTTCGGAGTAGGTGCAGATCACTGTTGAGTAGAGCTGTAGTTTAATCTGCCTATAAAAGGTGCACTGTGTAACCTGCTTGTTTCTATGGATATCAGTCGTTTCTCTGCCTGGAATGTTCCATAGTACAACATTAAATGGCTCTATCTTTCATTTATTCAATTTACAGGTGGATTTAGAGCTCAAAAACGCCTAGAAAAACAGGCATTCTGACTGTGAGCGGGGTCGCCTCTCTACAGATGTGACCTGTAACTTGGCCAGATTGGTTTTAAACCGACATTCCAGACAGCGCAAAACATCTCCATGGAGAAAAGCATTAGACGGACGCGCCACCAGAAACGTTACACAATGCAATGCAAACAAATACTAAAATACCAAAATCTTCAGCCAACTCACTTCTCCTTACTGCTATTGCCCAATATCCTTATAATCAAAAATAAAATTTGTTAACTGAAACATTTTTGTCAACCAAGACAGCCCTGCCATTTAGATGCAGATGAACTAGGAGTTACCAGGCCTGGGCTGGTAATCGGGCATACCGGGCATTTTCCCGGTGGGCCAAAAGTCCTTTTTTTACTTAGAGAACGGCCCACAATGTAGTTGGTCCATCTTCAATACAGACAGTGGACTAAACCAATCAGGATATAGAAGTTTACGAGAGCGGTCCCGCCCTTTTCTCTGCACTGATCCCCGCCAGTTTCAGCGTTGAGCGTGGAAACATGGAGAAGCGGCAGAAAGGGGGTGTGGAGAAGTTATGGGCTAAAAGATTTAAAAATCTCACCATAGAGCAGGGGTCGGCAACCCGCGGCTCCGGAGCCACATGCAGCTCTTTGATCCCTCTGATGCGGCTCAGTACAGTGGTCTGTCGCTTAAAAATAACCCACGATAAGCGAAATCCGCAAAGTCGTCATCTTTATATTTTACAATTATTCTCCATGTTTTAAGGCTGTAAACGCCTCACCGCACACATTTTACACTTTTCTCAGACTGGAATTAACGTTTTCTCACATTTCTCTCTTGTTTAAACACTCAAACTTTTGTAGATTTAACAAAAAAGCGCAGTATTAGAGAACGAAACCAAAGTGTATTTCGTGTGTATTTCACAGTTCTTATGACCGAGCCTCTTCGTCCTGGCGCCACTTCACTGTGGCGGGTTTTGTCGGGGAGAAAACTTGTAAACAAACAGGACTTCAGAGTCACACTGCGATCCAACATTTATATAAATCTGGCAAACTGAACGCATTCTGTACAGGAGACACGGAGGAGAATGACTGACGAATCAGCAAAGGTCTACAGTCCCTTAGCCAATCAGGACGCAGAAATGTGCATTGATACACTATAAAAAAAATTGGAATAAAAATCTGCGAAACAGCGAGGCCACGAAAAGTGAACCACGATATAGCGAGGGACCACTGTATTTAATTAAAATGTATTTTATTTTAGTTCATTCATTTTCAAAATGTAATTCTATGGCACAAACGCAAAAAGACGTTATATGCAGTGTTATTTCATTTTAAATTTCAAAAGGGTTTTGTGGCTCCCAGTGTTTTCTTTACTGTGTGAAACGGGTCCAAACGGCTCTTTGAGTGGTAAAGGTTGCTGACCCCTGCCATAGACGCTGCAAAATGTTCTAAAATAACAGACATTCTCTGGAGGGGCTGTTGGAGCCTCCACGTCCTCTGCAGCGTCCCTGGTGTAGTTACTGTGAGTTTGCATGTGGTTTTGGGGATTTTTCCTTTAAATGTTGTGCCCTGGTTTCCCTTAGGACAATAGTAACAATAGTAAAATACTTTGCTTCGGGGAACACAAACATAAATTAGTCCGTTGTGCTCCGCTAATTATGAGGGGCCGGTCTAAGACAGAAATGCCAGGGTGTTTTTTTTTGTCCCATTCCAGCCCTGGGAGTTACGCATATTTTGGGACAGAGGGTTTGTTTCAAATACAGTGGTACCTCACCTTGCGAAAGACCCAACAAACGAAAATTCCAAGTTACGAAACGTCTTCACGTTAAATTTTGGTCTCTAGAATTCAAGTTACGAAACGCGAAATCTCAAAAATTCAAATAATGCGCGCTCAGCCACACACATACGCTTTTCTCAGACTGGATTTAAACTTTTCTCACATTTGTCTCTAGTTTAAACACTCAAACTTTCATAGATTTTCAACAAAATGTATTAATAATGAAGTGTGGGGGGAAGGGGGAGGGCGCAGAAGTGT
Source organism: Paratrypauchen microcephalus (assembly GCA_036785185.1). NCBI lineage: Eukaryota > Metazoa > Chordata > Actinopteri > Gobiiformes > Gobiidae > Paratrypauchen > Paratrypauchen microcephalus. Next base: position 298,249 of record JAVJIX010000269.1, on the reverse strand, counting down.
GAGCGCGGACACGTGTGATAGCGCAGCATGACCCGGCGCGGGGCTGCCAGCACGAGACCCGTGCTCAAACCGTGCCTCCTCTAGAACAGGTCTAAACCAGGTATAAACCAGGTATAAACCAGGATTGCATGCGTTCGTTCATGAGCTCGGACTGCGTGCGGTCCCGAGGGCAGGCACATCCCTCCCCTCCTCGCTGCTCGCCTCAGCCGTGACTCGTGAGGTACACCGGTGCTGCTGCTAATAGCAGAGCTAGCACGAAACCAGGAAATAGACCCGCACGCGGTGCTTTAATCCACCTGGTCCAGTCCAGGTTTAGACCTTGGTCTAGACCTGGTTTATTCCACGTTTAGTCCTGGCTCTACAGTCTCTTAGCCAATCAGGACGCAGAACACAGTCTTACACTATAAAAAAAAGTTACACTATAAAAAAAAAAAACTTGGGCCTTGGAACGAATCAGGCCTTTTCCATTGAAATAGCCACTCAACTTACGAAAAATTCACGTTACGAAACCACTTCTGGAACGAATTAATTTCGTAAGGTGAGGTACCACTGTAATTGCATAAACAATGAAATTTGAAATGAAGGTCATTGGTTACAAACAGCTAATTAACCCAACAATCCTGCTCGCAGCCCCGGGTGGGACACGCGGTCTCGCACCGGTCATGCTGCTATCACGGATTTGAGCACGATGAGCACGATGAGCAGCCCCCCCCCGCTTCACTATGAATACATTTTGTTGAAAATCTACAAAAGTTTTAGTGTTTAAACGAGAGAGAAATGTGAGAATTCAAGGGATTACTATACTGACAAATATCGGTCATTAACATCGGCCCACTTTTACACATCGGGCCGATACCGATATCTTAAAAACATTTTTTGGCAATATCCCTAGTATTAAAACTTTCTTTCTCCATGGAGACCAAACCAGACTAAGTTACAGGTCAGATCTGTGAAGAAGCAACCCCGCTCAGTCAGAATGTTTGGTTTTTTTGAGCTGTAAACCCACCTGTGATTTAATGAATGTAAAGGAGAGCTGTTTAAGGTCACACTGTGGAACATTCCAGACAGAACAGTGACATATCCGTAGAAACTAGCAAAAAGTTACACCGTGGGCCTTTAACCGGTCATACATCAGTCTTCTCTCAAATGTTGGACTTGGATGTGGATTAAACGTGTCATCATAATTGAATCCTGATTAGGGATGTCAACAATTAATCGATTAACGATTAATTGTCGATTAAGACGTTAGTCGAACAAAATGCATTAATTGTAATTAATCGCTAATCGCGGACACCGCACCCGCGTGGTCACGAAACAAGGCAACCGCGCACCGCGCTGCGCCAAGCTCGACTCACAGCCGACCACAGGCACCAACGGCACTGCTCAGCAGTCCCGGGTGTACCCGCGAGGCGAGATCGAACCGCGGCTCCCAGGAATGCGCCGCAACGTGCCGCTGCTGGTCCCGTGCGGCTGGCCCGCGGCTCGGGCCCGAGTCCCGCGCGGCTGGCCTGCGGCCCGGGCCCCGAGCCACAAACCAGCCGCACGAAACCAGCAGCCAATCCTGGTTCAGTCCCGGTCCAGACCCGGTTGAGTCCCGGTCCAGACCTGGTTTAGTTCTGGTCTAGACCTGGTCCAGTCCACGTTTAGTCCTGGTCTAGTCTCTTAGCCAATCAGGACAGAAGACAATGTTACACTATTAAAAAAAAAAAAAAAAAAAACACGATAGAGCGAGGGATTACTGTATTTTGTTATTCAGCATCAATACATTTGTCTGCTTTTTACTAAGGAATAATTAATTGAGGAATATACAATACAATAATACTGATATGATATGATATGATATATTTTTGACTCAGTGTTATGTTACTATAGCTTATATTCTTAAAGACCCTATTGAAACACTAAAATTCAGGTGAAAAACTCCGCTTATCAGTTAATCGTTAATCGATCGATAAGGTCAATCAACTATCAATTAATGAATTAATCGATAATTTGCATCCCTAATCCTGATAGAACTAAAGTTCGCAAACTAGGGCTGCACGATTCATTGCAATCGAATCGAAATTGCAATTTGAATGGACGTAATTAGCAAATTGCCAAGGATACGGCACCATCATTTTTCTTATTCTGCACAAAAACGCTGCTAACCCTGTAGTTTAGATCTGTACAAACACTCTGAAATAAATAATATTTCAGTGTTTTTGTCAGTTCTTCTGGATGTGTTTAAAATGTGAACTTTGAACAGAGTCCTATTGGGATTCTGGTAGGGGGTCTGCCACATACTAGTTTCTATGCCTGAAAGGTTTCACAGTATGGCATTAAACTCATCTATCTTGCATTTATTTAATTACAGGTGGTTTATGGCTCAAAAACACTACGAAAAAACCTGCATTCCTACAGTGCGAGTCCACCTCTCCACAGATCTGACCTGTAACATGGCCTGGAGGTATTGTGGGCTCGCCTCCATGGAAATGGAAAAGTTTAATGCCATACTGTGGTACATTTGTAGACAAAGCAATAACATTTCCATGAAGAATAACAAGTGAAAAGTTACACAATGCACCTTTAATGTTACGAAACGGTGTAAAATCACAAGGCCTAATCCGAGTCAGGCGCCGTCACAATGCCTCTTCCTCTTTATTCAGTCTTATGACCGAATGACACAAAGCACAAGCTACAACACAAGCTACAGCAGCCTCAGAGGGACAAAAATCACAACTGCGGCTTCTCACAAGGCTACACGAGCTTGGATGTGGTTCAGTGTTTACTCGCCACCTGCTCGTCTCCATGGCTTTGCTTTAGCTAGGCCTGGAATGTTCCACAGTATGCTTTTATTCAAAAACATGCATATTTGCTGTTACCGGGGTCACCTCTCCACGGATCTGACCTGTAGTCAGTTTTATAGCTCATATCTAGTATACTTTTGTGCATTATCAACCCTTTCCTTAAGATTTTTAGTAAGGCTGTCAGTTTAATGCGCTAATTAGATTTATTAATCTAATTAGATTAATTACACTGCTAATTAGGGATGCACCGATGTGAAAATTTTAGCTGTTACCGATATTAATGTTGCTGTTATCAGCCAATACCGATATTTATTTTTAATTCTGTGATAACATTTTATACAGACTGAAAATCATGCAAAATGAATTTTTGAATGTCTTCTTTTATTTTCAAAACGTGTTTTGATTTTTAAAATTTTTTTTATAGTGTAACTTTTTTTCTTATAGTGTAACATTCTGTTCTGCATCCTGATTGGCTAAGGGACCTTTGCCGATTGATGTTATAGATGGGGGACTAGACTGGAACTAGACCAGGATAGGGCCGATACTGATATGTTAGAAATTTGGCAATATCGGCCAATACCGATGTTAATGCCGATATATCGTGCATCCCTACTGCTAATTAACGTGTTATGAAAATTAACGTAATTAATTATGAGCGGTAATTCAATGCGCGCGCATTTTAAATTTGGCGTGCGGGGCCTTTGAACGGCAAGTTTATTTATAAAAAATGTGACAGCGCGTTGTCCCCGGGGAGAGCACGTGCAGACGAACCCGAACCCTTTTCATTATAAACCAAACACTAACTCCCCATAACCTCTCCAGTGTGTTCTGCCGCGACGAAGGGTGCACACTTAGAAGCGCCAGTTTTGCCCATCCAAATCGCGCTAAACCCAATCATTTACTTCCCCTTGCGCTGCCGCCGCCTCCTCCCTCCTCCTGCGGTGCGATCTGGTGCGATCTTAAATCATAAGTTTCGCCATGAGTAATTTGCACGGCAATTATTTGTATTCTCTGTATATTTGAAGCTTTGTATATCATTATTTTTATTATAAAGCTACTGTACGTGCTCACCTTTTGGCACCAGAAATATTCGCCATTTAATAGAGGAATGGTGTAAATGAGCTTTCGAATGAATGTTACATAATGTGGGAGGGGGAATGGGGGTATACAGGTGCACTCTGCAGGTCTGCCAGCAGTCTTGTCTTGGTTACAGTGGAGGTAACGTGCACGGAGAGAAAGAGAGCGAGCGAAAGACAAAGACTTAAAGGGGAAGTCTGTAGTCTTTTCTCTGTATCGCGCACATTTGACACCTTTTTGCATTTTTGCACAAATCCTGTAATTAGATAACATTTTTTTAATCGCCTGACAGCACTAATTTTTAGTCTAGTAATGTTTAATCTACAAGGCAACAAAGTTATTTACCTTAAACTGTTTAGAAATCAGAAGTAAAAAGGAATCATTGGTAGTACATTTAAGACTTCCCCATTTTCTGTTGAAGCGTTTTATCAAACTGCTGATTCATAAGCGAGGACCGGTAGTAACAAGTCCTCCGTTGTTTATCTAAAAACAAATCAGAGGTTAAGAAACTTCACAGCTGTAACATCCCACACTTCCTGTTTTAACCCCATTAACTGACAACTGCCATTTCACCATCCAACAAGACAGACACAGAAACAGAAAGGTTTCCTCTAAGTTTAGCGAGAATATAAAAAAGGTTCAGCGAGTCACAAAAACGACACCAACTATCTATTCTGATGAAAAACATTCTGTGCTCAGAGCAAAAGCTGTGGGACTTCACGGCTCAAAGCTTTTAAGATGTCTTTATAGAAATTATTTTAGTGTGACCAAATGTTAAATATTCACCTTATTTCGGTTAAATGGTAAACCAATTCATTTCAATGGGAAATTAGAGAAGTTTTTCCTGATTAAACCAATAAGTCAGACTGCACTTATCTTCTGGAGGCTTTAAAATGGCTTTATAGTCCCTAATGAACTTATTTGGTGATAAAATAAAATAATAGAATTCGAATGATGACCACGGCTCCCATGGAACCTTCTGGAATAAGGTTTATAGTTTCATTGCATAAATGGAGATGACGGTGATGTCTATGGAGGGCACCTGAACAGCCTCATGCCCCACCAGAGTTGAACCTTCTCCATGAGTCTGTGTGTTCCAATTCTCCGCTCAGCTCCACCTTCTAACTGGACTGACCATCTCCTTCTCTCCTCTCAGCTCCTCCTGCTCTCCTCTCAGCTCCTCCAGCTCTCCTCTCAGCTCCTGCAGCTCTCCTCTCAGCTCCTGCAGCTCTCCAGCTCTCCTCTCAGCTCCTCCTTCAGAGCGACCGTCTCCCCCTTCAGAGCGACCGTCTCCTCCTTCAGCGTGACCGTCTCCTCCTTCAGCGTGACCGTCTCCTCCTTCAGCGTGACCGTCTCCTCCTTCAGACCGACCGTCTCTTCCTTCAGACCAACCGTCTCCTCCTTCAGACCAACCGTCTCCTCCAGCTTGCCCCTCAGCTCCTTCAGACCGACCGTCTCCTCCTTCAGCGTGACCGTCTCCTCCTTCAGCGTGACCGTCTCCTCCTTCAGACCGGCCATCTCCTCCTTCAGAGCGACCGTCTCCTCCTTCAGAGCGACCGTGTCCTCCTTCAGAGCGACCGTCTCCTCCTTCAGAGCGGCCGTCTCCTCCTTCAGAGCGGCCGTCTCCTCCAGCTTGCCCCTCAGCTCCTTCAGAGCGACCGTCTCCTCCTTCAGAGCGACCATCTCCTCCAGCTTGCCCCTCAGCTCCTTCAGACCAACCATCTCCTCCTTCAGAGTGACCGTCACCTCCAGCTCGCCTCTCAGCACCTCCAGCTCTCGAGCTTTCCTCTCAGCTCCTCCTTCAGAGCGACCGTCTCCTCCAGCTCGCCTCTCAGCACCTCCAGCTCTCAAGCTTTCCTCTCAGCTCCTCCTTCAGAGCGACCGTCTCCTCCAGCTCGCCTCTCAGCACCTCCAGCTCTCGAGCTTTCCTCTCAGCTCCTCCTTCAGAGCGACCGTCTCCTCCTCAGAGCGGCCGTCTCCTCCAGCTCACCTCTCAGCACCTCCAGCTCTCGAGCTCTCCTCTCAGCTCCTCCTTCAGAGCAACCGACTCCTGCTTCAGAGTGACCATCTCCTCATCTGTCCCGAGTGGAGAAACTGTGCTGCTTCTGCTTCATACTGCTCCATGACACACTTCCTAAGGTCCTTTCAATTCCTTCCTCAAAGCCTCCTTCCATCTCATCCTGAGCGGTGGTCTACAGTCTATGCTCCAGATCGACAAATGTCCTTTTGTATGCAGTTTTGCCTACTTGACACGTTGCTGTTGCTCCAGATGGAATTTGAAGTTGGAATTATTTTGAGATAAACGGTCTCAGTTTTATAATGATTCACCATTATTAAAAGAATAGCTACACATCACTTAAATCCTTTATTTTTTTTCAGGGACACTGCCAGATCCTCTTGCACTCACCTTGGTGAACAATAAAGTGAAGCCAGATATACATTTAAGTTCTTGTCGTAAAACATCTCTCGCTGCTCCTGCTTTTTTACGATGCTAAAGCCGTTTTGGACAGAAAGTACGACCTTGAAGTGTGCCTAGAATGCACTACACTCTGGATATGCCCATTTATTCTGTTAGAGACCATGTCCACCATAATCCAGCTAGTATGGCAATATAAAATAAAGTACTACAACTTAATGTGGAAAATGACATTTCAGTGTCTAAATAAACTGTTTTTATTATCATCACGGTATTGGAATCAGTATTGAAATGAAGTTTGAAATGTTACCATTAGGCCTGCGCGATTTATCGATTAAATCGATTAATTCGACTTTACAGTTCAGGACGATGTGTTTTTATGAAAATCGATATTTTTAGTTATTTTTTACATGCGAGGGGAACTAATGCGCGGCCACGTTTTACACGGGTAAGTTAGCAGGGCGTACCCAAACATTGTATGAGCTAGCGCGGCTAGTGAGTGAGGGAAAGCCGGAGCTTGTACCAAACAAAGGTGTCGCTACATTTGTTATATGGAACTGGTTCGGTTTTCCTGCGTCGGACTTAGAACAAACGAGTGCTCGCTGTAAGGTCTGTTCAAAAGCTGTTGCACGCATCGGAGTGGGAGAAGTGCAGGTCCGAACGGAATGAAAATAACCACCGTCCAGTCCAAGACGGAAGGCAATCACACACGCTGTTGTACGTTTTACCAAAAACATGATGTATGTTGTAAAAGACATGGTGCCCATATATACTATGGAAAAGCCCGGATTCATTAACATGGTGAAAGTTTTGGACCCGAAGTATGTGCTACCAAACCGCAAATATTTTTCTTGTGTTGCCACAGCTGTACACAGACTGCACAAGCTAACATACATGAACACAGACAGTGGCTCCCTCTTTTCTGCATCACTCGAGGAAAAACTAAAACACAACACTACCCACTCCAGTCCATCTTTCCCACAATCAGGGAATAATTTAGCTCCATAAAATGCTTCTTTATAAAATAAAGATATTTATATAACTTTTTTTTTTTTTTTTAAACAATAACTGCTTAATTGATGCTAGGTGTAATGTATTTGTTTTATAAAAGAACGTTGCATTGTTTTGAGCCATTTGTCTGTCATCTGTTATTTGTTTTTGAGTAGGGCAGAGAAAAATCAATTAAAATCTGATTTTTTTTTTTTTAAATCTGAGATTTCATTTTTAGGCCACATCGCCCAACTCTACTTAAACATGGACAGATACAAGATAAATACAACGTTTTATAACCAAGATCCCTGTACAGTTTGACCTTATTAAGGAACCGCTCCCAGTGCTCTGCCTGAAGTGTGATAGAACTTTTATTCGTTTTACAAAGCAAGGTATTTATAGTACTGACAAATATCGGTCGTTAATATCGGCCCAGTTTTACACACCGGGCCGATACAGATATGTTAAAATTTTGCAATATCAGCCGATACCAATCTAAAAATCTACGAAAGTTTGAGTGTTTAAACGAGAGAGAAATGTGAGAAAACGTTAATTCCAGTCTGAGAAAAGTATAGAATGTGTGTGGTGAGGCGTTTACAGCCTTAAAAACATGCAGAATAATTGTAAAATATAAAGTTGTCCTACTTCGCGGATTTCGCTTATCGCGGGTTATTTTTAGAACGTGACCCCCGCGATAAACGAAGGACCACTGTATCTAAAAACTACCAATGGTGAAGCCAAAATTATGACTTGAATGCCACAATTACTTTATTAAAAATGATACGTTGAAAATGTTGTCTCGCGGGCTGAATCTTGTGACAGGTCTCATCTCGTAGAAATTGTGAAATCTCGTCCCGCCTCTGGTAATTATGTGGTGCTTTGTTTGCGTGTGGAAGTTGTGGAAATGTGAATACCAGTGCGAGTGTGTCAAGTGTCAAAGAGAAAAGCCTCAGGTATACATAATGTAAAGGGACCTTTCAATTACACTGGCGTTCAGCTCAAGGCAAACCCCGACACAGCAGCTTAACTAAAGCAAGACGTCAACTCTACAGCTGTGCAGAGATGACAGGAACAAATTAATTCCAGCCATTCCTCATGTCCCAGATTTTAAAATACCGAAGCAGGAAGCGGCGCACACGACCTACATTTACTCTGTATTGGCAGAGTGAGACGCTGCTTTTGGGAAGTTTATGTAAAAAGTTCAAGGTGCGTTGTGTAACTTTTCTGGTGGGGGGTCATCGCTCTGCCTGGAATGTTCCACAGTGTGACATTAAACAGCTCTACTTTGCATTTATTCAATTACAAGTGGTTTTATAGCTCAAAAATACGTAAAAAAAGAAGCATTTTGACTGAGTGGGGTCACCTCTCTGCAGAGCTGAACTGTAACTTGGTCAGTACTTGAATGAGGGTAGAACTTGAAAGACTAGTTTTACCTCAACTTACTTTTACAGGTATTTCAGTATTATTTTGAAGTATCAATATTAGGGATGTCAACAATTAATCGACTTACCTAATTAATTGTCGATCAAGACGTTGGTCGAACAAAATCCATTAATTGTAACTAATCGCTAATCGCGGACACGCGCACCCGCGTGGTCACGAAACAAGGCAAAGAGCCGCAATTCTAGTTTAGACCTGGTCTAGTCCTGGGCAGGGCGCACCGCGCTCACTCAACGGCACTGCCCGGTGTACGCGCGGGCCTTGCACGTACACCAGGGCTGCGAGCACAAGATCGAACCGCGGCGCCCGGACTGTGTACTCTCAGCCCGAGCCACAAACCAGCCGCACGAAACCAGCAAAGAGCGTCACGTGGTGGTTTAATCCCGGTTTAGTCCAGGTCTAGACCTGGTCCAGTCCTGGTTTAGTCCAGGTCCAGTCCAGGTTTAGACCTGGTTTAGACCTGGTCTAGACCTGGTTTAGTTCTGGTCTAGACCTGGTTTAGTCCTGGTCTAGACCTGGTTTAGTCCACGTTTAGTCCTGGTCTAGTCTCTTAGCCAATCAGGACGCAGAACATACTGTTACACTATAAAAAAAAAAAAAAGAAAATCCGCGAACCGCGATAGAGCGAGGGATTACTGTATTTTGTTATTCAGCATCAATACATTTGTCTGCTTTTTACTAAGGAATAATTAACTGAGGAATATACAATATAATAATACTATGATATATTTTTGACTCAGTGTTATGTATATTATAGCTTATATTCTTAAAGACCCTATTGAAACACTAAAATTCAGGTGAAAAACGCTGCTTATCAATTAATCGCAAGTCGATCGATAAGGTCAAATCAACTATAGATTAATGAATTAATCGATAATTTGCATCCCTAATCAATATTGTTCAGCTTTAACTAGAGGGGTTTCCAAAAGTATCAAAAATCAACTACTACCAATATTAAAACTGGTCGATATCTATAAATTGGTGTAATAAGATGATTTAATTATCAATATGGGCCCCAAACACCTTGTAATATCGAACTTGTACTTTTTTCAAAGCTGTTCTGTAATTATTTGATATGATATGTAGGGCTGGGCGGTATACCGGTGCATACCGAACACCGGTGTGTGTTTTTTTTTAACAATATGAATTTTTCATTTACCGCAATACCGGTGAGTGTGTGCATACAAAATGTCGGGAACACAGAACGGCGGAACGTCGCGCCGGGGAACTGTTTTGCAGTGGCATGAGCGCGGTAAAAGTGTAAGCTGTGTCCCAATTCGAGGGCTGCAGTCTCCGGAACGCAAGGGACATGGGACAGGTCCACAGAGCCGCTCGCAGTGCCCAGACACGCTGCTAATGCTAACAACACGCACCACGCAAATTACACACACGGATCAATAACATGGCTAGAGTGTGTGTTGAGCGGTGAACAACATTATACGGTGAACTTATACTGAAAAGAGGAGCTGTGTCAGTTGTGTGGAAGTATTTCAGCTTTAAAAAATCTGACGCTGATCAAACAAACATTCTGTAATGTTGTCGGGCTAAAGTTGTAGCGACTCAGACGTCACTCAAAGACGCGTTTGCTAAGGGGACCGCCTACGACAAGAAAAGCAAACGGTGGAACGATATTACCGACGCTGTTACTGTCCACGTCGCCAAAGACATGGGACATGTTGTGAAAGGAGCTTCAGGGAAATGATTAAAGCTCTGGACCCAGAGATGTTTTACCAAGTCCAATTTACTGCAGGAATTATTCTCTAAATTATTAGGAAATGGGGTTAACACCTCGTCATGCATGAAAAAAAAGAATACATTCAAATACCATGATACCGGTAAAAATTTAGAAAAATACCGTGATATCAATTTTTGGTCATACCGCCCAGCTCTAATGATATAAATAAGTAACAAAACATATCAGAAAAAAGCCGAATCAGTGCATCCCTTTGTGAGACTGTTTTTGTTTTTTTTAAAGTTACATTTGAATTCATGGCTTTCAGCTCGTTTTAAATTGTTAATCGCTATGGCAACTGCCCTAGTTCCTCATCATTCTGAAACCTATGGACTTGCGACACACGGTTGTCAAAAAAAAAAAAATCAAAAATCAGATACTGAAACTAGTATTGAAACTAGATCCTACATTTTTCGCAGGTATCGATACTAAAAAGTCCCACTGAAAGGAGAGAGCAGAACCTTTACTGAAACTTCAGAATGGTCTGGAGCTGTATCAGAACAAGTATAAGAGCACGTAGGCTCGGATACGCCCATGGACGACTGAGGGAGTACACAGATAAGGCCACGTGGGATTGAAAAAAAAAAAAGAAGTACTAGACATGAAAACGACAGAATATGATGTTGAAAATCATTCTATTGTCTAGTGCAGGCATGAAAATGGGTCAGGGGTGGAAAAGGTGAGAAGGGTGCGCTAACACTACCCCTTAGACCTGGTTTAGACCTGGTTTAGACCTGGCTTAGACCTGGCTTAGACCTGGCTTAGACCTGGCTTAGACCTGGCTTAGACCTGGCTTAGACCTGGCTTAGACCTGGCTTAGACCTGGCTTAGACCTGGCTTAGACCTGGCTTAGACCTGGCTTAGACCTGGCTTAGACCTGGCTTAGACCTGGCTTAGACCTGGCTTAGACCTGGCTTAGACCTGGCTTAGACCTGGCTTAGACCTGGCTTAGACCTGGCTTAGACCCCTGCTGTCAGTTAATATGTGCCTTTGACGCAGAAATAATACGTTAATATGACCCACCCCGTAAGAACGCGGTCACTCCGTTGTAACAGTTTGCCGTGTTAATTTGCGTATTCACGTGTATGCGCGCGTCGCGTATATCCACAGACTTTAATTATCCGGAGCTCCGGAGAAACACACGTACCCCGAACGTGTCCCGAGGCGAGGGTTCCTTCTTACGTAGCACTAACGTAGAAAGTTAAGGATTTTCTCCAGTTTCATGAAATACCACGTTCATATTCACAGCTGATCGGCGATCAGGCGCAAATACAACAGCGCTAATTGTCATGATTGGCGGGAGCGCAATCGGTGGGTAATTATGCTGCAACATGATTGGAAGCTGGAGCGCAGTTCGACCCTTGGAACATGCAAGGATTTTGCTCAGTCAATTAATATTTTCCCAACCCCCCCCCCTTTTTTTTTTTCTCCTCGGATCTACAAGATTCACGTTGCTCACCCATTTTGACTTGAAAACAGCAAATATCGCCGAAAGGTGAGGGATTTTCATGCCTGAGAGTGTTTTTAGTAATCAATGTGGCACTGAAATCAGCAAAGTCTCCAGTCCATTCCTCACTATTGAAATTGAGTTTGAAATTGTAGTATTTTTAGTATACACTAGTTTGTTTTCAGATGTCAGATACTGGTAGTAGGTGCTTTTGATCAATAAGGGTTTCAGGAAACTTGTCATCATCCGGAGTTGGTCTTTGAATGACTTCTGTTTACTTGCGACTATGTGATGTGAGTAATATGTATTCTTGTACCTGTATGCAAGTCTTTTAGTGACAAAAACTATTGATAAAGGGAGTGGCAAGTGTATTGTTCAAATAAAATATTCTTTTAATACTCCAACATCTTTGCTCTTTTAATGCTCCTTTCAAAAGCCAAGGCTGCTTCATGGCACAATGTACCCCCATTATAGTAATAATCGTTACTTTAACTTCAGCTTTTTCAGAAGCAGAATGACCATATGGTAAAGAAAACACTAGTTCTATCGTGTTTTGGTATGAGTTTTACGAGAATATATGATGTTCTGGAAAGCCATTTTGAAAACCCTATTCATTCGCGAGTCCAAAAAAAGTCTTTATTAAGTCACGTTCAAGTGTGATGGCCAAACCTTTTCATTGTTAATAAAAACAATTCTGACATAAATATCCAAACATTCACTCACTATTGGTAGTTTTCCAATTCTACAATGTGATTCTGTCATACTGCCAGATGAGGGCAAAAGTCAGAGTTACCTATTAATTACATGGTCTTTTCATTAATAGTATTCTGAACCTGATCAGTTTGGGGGGGGGGTGACTAGACCCTAGAACTCGCTGTATTATAACAACAATCTTCATTTTAATATTTATTCTGACTGTCCCATCACTAATCTGCATTACTGGTCTACAGAATGATGGTAAATGGTCATGGTCACAGTTTTCCACCTTCAAGGCCCTCAAAAGAGCTTTAGAAAAGGAACCACTCGCCCATTCGCACACACTTTCATACACAAGTGCACGCCAGACACCAGGGCCGAGGTGGATTAAGTGTCTTGCCCAAGGACACAACGACAGCATTCATCTGTGGCAACTAGAATCGCATCGACAACCAGTGGATTTGACCACGCTACCAAATGACCTACTGCCGCCCAATTTGATGTCATGTGAAACCAGCCATAGAGATACTTAGTGATGTAATAACTACCAGGCCATTTATTCCTACTTAAGTATTATCACTTTTTAGTTGGAATACTCCTACTTCATCCATCCATCCATCCATTTTCTTCTGCTTATCCGGGACCAGGTCGCCTGTTTTAGTCCTGGATTAGTCCTGTTTTATTTGTTCTGGTTTAGTCCTGGGGTAAGTCCTAGTTTAGTCCTGTTTTATTCCTGGTTTAGTCCTGTCTTTTTTTGTTCTGGTGTAGTCCTAATAGAACCTGGGAAATCCCAGGCTGCCTTCGTTCGTTCTGATCTGATCTGAAAGACAGCCTGGCAACTAGGCTTAGCGAGCTCTCTTGATTTGGGGGGAGCCAATCAGAGAGCGGGGACGGGTGGAAAGACGGTGACGCGTATTACGCGACAAACAAAAACTTGTAGTTTGAACTGACAACTGGCATGATTGGCTATGGGGCTGCGTATACGCCAAATGATAGACATTCGTAACGCCCAATAAACGGCCGTTGGTGATCGTAAACCACACCTCCACTACGAGATATTCAGTAGGTGCTATGGTCTGGTGTAAACCACGCAAGTCCTGATATAGTCCTGGGGTAAGTCCTAGTTTAGTCCTGGTTTAGGACTGTAGAGGACATGTCGGACATCCTTAGGTCGCTGGTTTGAATCCAGCTCAAAGGAGGTGAACGTTTTTATTTTCAAGACTTTTACGTTAAAAATAAATCCGTAAACTGACGAAACTGTCCTGCTTTTGTCCCGATATAGTCCTGGTTTAGTCAGACCCCCCAGGATTTCGCGGGCATTTTTTGTGATTGTTGCGGGCTAAAATGCCTGAATTTGCGGGAGCTTTTCCAAAAAGTTGCGATGAAAGTTGCGGTGCTTTTAAGGATTTTGTTGCAATTTTGTTGCGGGAGGAAGTGAAAGTTGCGATAAATAGTTGCGATTTTCGCTTTTTGTAATTAAAATTGAATAATATTTTGAATACTGAGTTATTACTGACAAAGAATAATACAAAGACACAGAGATCACAGATATGGTCCTAAAACAACCTTACCAACATCGAAAATAAATTACTACTAGGAGGGGAACTGTTTTGCGCGGTCTTTTGCTGTTATTTTTGTGGGCAGGTGGCGCCGCAGACATGTTTCTTTGCCATTAGAAGCCGTGTCTCAATTCCCAGAGCGCGCGGCTCGGAGCGTGGCCCGAAGGGCATGTGCGTCACACATTTCGCCAGAACACCTGCGCGACGACTGCTGTCCCACTTCTTTTTTGTCCCATGTGCAGTTAACACGCGGTCCGAAGACCGCAGTCGTTAAGCGGTCCGCGGACTGCAGTCGGGGCTGAGCAAGTGTGCACCGCCTTGACTGCAGTCTGAGCCCCCTTCGGGCCACGCTCCGAGCTGTGCGCTCTGGGAACTGGGACACGGCCGCAGTTTTGTTTTGTCACACGGAAGTAAGGCAGAATGTTGCGGCTTCCAAACTCAAACCTTTTAGCCGCCGAGAATATGAGGTTGGATCCTATGGCTCGCAGATCTGTGGCGCAAAGAGGAGGCTATGGTGACAGATACGCTGAGATCCAGATATGTTTTGTGCATTTATTACAAAAAGAGCGCACACAGCTATGACAGCGCAGCAGGATGAAATGGAACTCATGAAAACCAGCAGGATGAACAGATTAACGTGAAAGATGAATGAATGGTTTGCGGTCAACAGAAAATACGGCTACACCCCAACCCTGACTCTCTCCTCTGTGTGACAGGTGAGCGCGCGCTTTTACACGCACACACTTCCGTACGTGCACACACCCACACGCATGTGAACTAGAGGTAAGATCGGGCCTAAAAAATCCAGCCCGACCCGACTCGGCCCGCGGGTATTAAAGCCCGACCCGGCCCGAGCCCGACCAATTAACTTGATTTGCAGGCCCGAGCCCGAAGCAAACCCGAAATTTCATATTTTATTTGTGAGGGGCGTTTTTTTGAAACAAATGATAATATAGATGTTTGACGATCATCAATTTTGCTAGTACAGCTGTTTAAATGCCTGCTCAGCGTCGAGGTCCAATGTTCCCCCTAATGTTTTATGTGTCTGAGCAAACACACTAACTCCCTGAGCGCTCCTTGGAACCCTGTGCGCGACATCCGACATGCACCCCCGCTACACGCGGAAAGAGCTGCGCGTGCTCGCGGCTTGCGCGTGCTCGCGGCTTGCGCGTGCTCGCGGCTTGCGCGTGCTCGCGGCTTGCGCGTGCTCGCGGCTTGCGCGTGCTCGCGGCTTGCGCGTGCTCGCGGCTTGCGCGTGCTCGCGGCTTGCGCGTGCTCGCGGCTTGCGCGTGCTCGCGGCTTACACCGGTAGAAGTTTAATACGAGACACATACTTTTGTTTCTGAATACTGGACGATTCCCCCGTATTCAGATGACCCCGCGGCTGAAAAAAAAAAGCGGAACTCTTTCATCCCTGCGCTGCATAGGTTTTCTTGTGCGCTGAGAATGTGTGAGCTGTGCGCAACTGCACAGGCGCGCAGCTTAGAGAGGTGCCAGTCTTTTTGCTCTCGTATGAAAGCAAAGCGCCACATTGACTACATTCAGCGAAGCCAACGCAAGTTTCTGTAGCATTTTCAACAATCAATTTGAAGCTTTTCCACACCTCACTCTTACCGGTGCGTGTTTGTCTTTTCAGTTCTCCTGTCTTTAGTTTATCCTTAACTTCTTGCTCCTCCATATTGGGGATACCAGGTCAAAATAGATGCGGACTTGCGGAGGGGAAGATTATTAAGAGCGGCTCCTGTTTAATAGTTAAATAGCAATTACCTTACAGCGCCTTCTCTGTTTTATCCAAATTATTTATTTTAAAACAAGTATTCCTTAGTTTAGTATCCACACATCGTTTTATTATACATTTTTATAAACATATATTTATTTTTAAAAAAGTCAGGTCGGGCTCGGGCTTAAGATCTTACCTCTAATGTGAACCACCGCCTCTGCCGCACACACACACACACAAACGCACCGTGCACCTGCGTGCACCTCATCTCAGTTATTATGTCTCCTACACAGAAGGAAGTTGATCGGCGTTCAATACGTCGCCGATGATTGGTCAAAATAGTAAAAATTGCGGGAAAGTTGCGCTGATTGGTCAAAATTGCAACACCGCCCTGAATTCGCGGGGATTGGCTGAAGTTGCGTTGAAGTTGCAAATCGCAACATCGCGAATTCCTGGAGGGTCTGTTTAGTATGGTTTGATTCCTATTTTAGTCCTGGTTTAGTTCTGGGCTAAGTCCTAGTTTAGTCCTGGTTTAGTCCACAGTCTAAGCAGGGACTCCCAGACTTCCTTCACCCCGGACACTTCCTCCAGCTCCTCCGGGGGGACCCCAAGGCGTTCCCAGGTCAGCAGAAAGACATAGTCCCTCCAGCGTGTCCTGGGTCTTCCCCGGGGCCTCCTCCATGTGGGGCATTCCCAGAACACCTCCTGAGGGAGCAGCGGCTCTACTCTGAGCTCCTCCCATGTGACTGAGCTCCTCACCCCATCTCTAAGGGAGCGCCCAGCCACTCTGCGGAGGAAACTCATTTTGCCCATTTGTATCCGTGATCTCGTCCTTTCGGTCATTACCCAGAGCTCATGACCACAGGTGAGGGGAGGAATGTAGATTGACGGTAAATCGAGAGCTTTGCCTTTCGGCTCAGTTCCAGCGACAGCACCATTTTAATCACTTTATCTACTAACCCTAACCCTGTTGCTTTTCAGGGGGTGTCTTACAAACTACATAAACTTAATGCCAGCTTAGTAAACAATCTGGTAAATCGCAATCGCCCAGGCTTCTTTCTGCTTACTCTGGCTGTAGTTGACAAAAAAAACTTGGTTAACTGAAGACACTTCCCGCTGATCGAGTGGTGAACTACAAAAGGGGGTGTGGCAAAAGATCTTAAAACTATTAGGCATCTTTACATATCTGATCCAAACTGCATTCACAAGAATACACCTGCAGGGGGAGTTTATGCAAAAACTACAATTTAAGCAGGAAAAAAGTACTACAAAACAAAGTGTATTCATATAAAAGCCAGATTATATCATTATAATATATGAGGCAATTTATTTTGTTATAATGTTCATTCATCCATTTTGTGTGTTCGTCCGTTTTGAACACACAAACGCTGCATATTTAGGCTGAATTCTTTTCCCAAACTAAAATTCTGTTCCACCTTGTGATGTCATGTGGTAATACAGGAAGTGCTCCACTGTTTTTAAACGCCATACACCTTCACTAGAATCATTTGGGTGATTTCAGCCCTGAAATTTCTGAAATCTTTACTGAATGAAAAGTAAAAGGCAGCTGTTAACTTAAACGCAATCACATCATTACATCACAAGGTGGAATAGAGCATTTTGAGCTTTGAAGATGTAGATAGACTAATAATAAAGGGTTAAATGAAAAGGGTGTGAATGAGGAGGGAACAACATTATATCATGGCTTAAAGCTCACGAGAATGCATTTTGAGTAATATAGTACCTTTAAACTTCAGAATCATGAGTTTAATCTGCCTTTTTACATATAAAATATCAAAATTATTAGCCAACTCACTCAATTTCTCCTTTCTGCTATTGTCCC
The DNA here is from genome assembly GCA_036785185.1 of Paratrypauchen microcephalus. Classification (NCBI taxonomy): domain Eukaryota; kingdom Metazoa; phylum Chordata; class Actinopteri; order Gobiiformes; family Gobiidae; genus Paratrypauchen; species Paratrypauchen microcephalus. The sequence goes on along the minus strand of JAVJIX010000269.1, from coordinate 280,543 downwards.
ATATAAATCAAAGGATTAGTCGACCAATAACATTTGGGGCAACTAAGACCCAGTTAAATGACGAATTAATTGACAGTATAGAATAATACAGGACTACAGCCCAGTGCCTTCATGGACGTACCTTCTGCAACAAGCTCCTCCACGGTGACTTGGTAGCGGCCCACGGCGAACACTTTCCCGAAGTAACTGCTGACTCCGGAGCTCGCCCCGGAGCCGGACGAGCCACCCAGACCTCCACTCTCCGACCGGGGCATCCTGGAGAACTTCTTCATCCTGTTCCCACCTATTCCACAAAAGAAACCAGTCCCAAATTTATCTCGGCTTCTGGTATGACCCTCGTCTCCTATCTACTTATGAGATGTCTCGTCTTTTTCTGCATGCTCCAGTCTTTTTACGGAGAGAGATTTACACTTTTTAGGGTTTCCAATGTTGACGGGTCCAGCGCAATAGCATCAAAACATGGGTCGCAAAGGTCGCAATTGGCGTTGTTGGTTAATATGACCAAAACAGCGTGCGTTCAAGAGTTACTTCTCAAAAATGGCTTTAAAATCAAAAATTAAAAGTGTAAAAATTTGTGTTTGTGATGATACGCTTCCGTTGGTTGTAGATCTGGTTTCGTGGAGTCCAAGCTGTTTATAGAGAGTGATTTACAGTTTGTTTCCAATGCGCAATCTGAAGGGTCCAGCGCATTAACACCAAAACATGGGTCGCAAAGGTCGCAATTGGCGTTGCTGGCTAATATGACCAGCCTAAATGAGCCAAAACAGTGTGCGTTCAAGAGTTACTTCTCAAGAATGGCTTAAAATCAAAAATTAAAAGTGTAAAAATTAGTGTTTGTGATGAGATACGCTTCCGTTGGCTGTAAATCCCGTTTGGTGTAGTCGGAAGCATCCACGCCGTTTACGGAGTCGGTTTCCAACGCGCAATCCGACGGGTCCAGCGCAATAACATCAAAACACGGGTCGCAATTGGCGTTGTTGGCTAATGTGACTTAGCCTAAACGAGCCAAAACAGCGTGCGCCCAAGAGTTTATTCTCAAAAACGGCGTAAAGTCAAACGTTAGAAGTGTAAGAATGCGTGTTTGTGGTGAGATACGCATCCGTTGGTGGCGGACAGGGCGCCGTCGGGTGCGCACGCCGCTCGGTCTCGGCTCGGACTGGGCTCTCCGCTCCTATCGGGGCGAAGCTAAATGTGGCTAATCAGCGGCTAACGACATTCACGCTGCTCCACGTCGAAACAAACAACGCGGCGTGTTTGATTAAAAAAAAAATCCACGGCAGGTGTTCACTCGTCGCTCGTCATTCACAAAGCCCCCGCTGAGGTTTGGCGTGACCGTGGGCGCATTTTGGACAAAGTTTGTGGTGATTTTTTGCCCACAGCAGCGCTAGTGCAGAGGAGGGGCTCGCTAAAACACAGGCATTTCGAACGGGGGCGGGGTTTAACTTGTTACGTCACTCGGAGTTCGTGTAATTTCGTTTTTGTCGTGGCGAAAAGTTTAATATATATATGATTTTGTAGTTATTGGCTGCTGTGATGATTACTGTATCAACCGAACAGAAAAATAAATTATTTCAACATTTTAGTATTGATTGTTCAGATTCTAGAACGTGATGACGTCATAATCTCAAACGGAGGCAAGAGCTGGTTTGTGCTATAAAAAAATAAAATAATAATAATAATAATAATAATAATAATAATAATAATAATAATAATAATAATAATAATAATAATTATAATACAATAAAAAATAAAAAAAATAAAAATAAAGAACTGGCCAAGGTTATTATAGTTAACAAATACGAACGAAAAAATAAAATTGAAAAAATATTTTCGTTAACTGAAATAAATAAAAATGACAATTAAAAGCTGATAACTGAAACTGTATTGTGGATTTACAAAACAAACGAAAACTAAATGAAATTATAGATAAACTAAACCAGGACTAAAGCAGGACTAAAAAAAGACTAAAGCAGGATTAAACTAGGACTAAACAAGGACTAAACCAGGACTAAACAAGGACTAAACCAGGACTAAACAAGGACTAAACCAGGACTAAACAAGGACTAAAGCAGGACTGAACTAGGATTAAAGCAGGACTAAAGCAGGACTAAACAAGGACTAAACAAGGACTAAACCAGGACTAAACAAGGACTAAAGCAGGACTAAACAAGAACTAAACAAGGACTAAACCAGGACTAAGCAGGACTAAAGCAGGACTAAAGCAGGACTAAACAACGACTAAAGCAGGACTGAACTAGGACTAAACAAGGACAAAAAATTATTAATAATAATAATAATAATAATAATAATAATAATAATAATAATAATAAATAAAATAAATAAATATAAAAAATAAATAAATATAAAAAATAAATAAAATTACAAAATATGGGTCGTGCTATTAAAAAAGAAAGAAAGAAAAGAAAAAGAAAATTTAAATAAGTAAATAAATACAATAATAAAAATAAATAAAAAACAAATTAAATAAAAAACTGGTTTGTGCTATTGTCTTTGTGAATGTCATCATTTTGTTTGTGAATAGAAAAGCTTGATACAAACCTACAATTGAATGTAAAACGTGGACTTTTTAGTGTTTTTGTGAAAGATATTCCTGCAAAAAAAAGTACATGTTGAACTTGCTTCTAATCCTTTCAAAATGTCATATCCATTGTTGTAAATTTTCTAGTTTGTTGTACTTCTGTCCCGCTTGTCCTCGTATATAAACTCTAAATTATTGCACAAATCCCAGTGCCATGAAAACAAAAGCACTTTGTATGGAATTTGAAATATAAAATGTGAATGTATTTATCATTTCTCTATATATGTATAATATTGTAGAAATTGCCTACTGTCTTGTAATATTTGTGAATATTGTTTATATGTTTTCTGGTATGTTTATAATAATTTGTACATATATATGCCATAAATTTGATGAAAAACAAAAAACATGGACTGTTCTAAATGTAAACGCACAAATGTTGAAACTTTTCATTCCTGTTATTGATGAACAGACCCAAGAACTCAATACATTAAAAGAAAAATCTAATATTAATAGTAGCTGCCCCTCATCTGTATTAAATAATATTCCAGAATGTCGTGAAGGTCTGAATAGCTGTGATTTAATATTTTATTTGATATTTTATTACTTATTTTTCTATTTTATTCTGTTTTGTACATAAACACTTATTATTTTTTATTTATTTTTATAATTATGTCTCATTTGACACCGGTCTTTTGCTTTTTTTTGCTATTCCATCTATTTTTTTGTTACCCTCTGTTATATATTACAGTATTATAACTAAGTAGGTCTAACTTATTTGTATTATATAGTCTTTTTTTTTTAAATCAGTATAGATAGATAGAGAAATCGGCAGCAGACAAACAAACTAAAACCAAAGTAGTTTAAATAAAATGCTTCATATGAGGGTGGCCTATGCGTTTCACCATAGAACCACAATTTTCTCAGTATAAACAAGTGGCAATAAATGACATTTTGAACTAAAACAAATTAAATACACTGATTCGATAAGATACCTCTATATTCTCTGTAAGCGAGAAACAATATCCAATCCGAGTTTATTTGTAAAGCCCATTTTATAAACAAAACCATCTCCAAAGTGCTGCGAAAAGGTGGGACAAACTATAAGCAGACCTTTTTTTATTAGAACATTTGTGAAACATTTATGATCATTCTTTCTCAGACAAACGTAGCCTAGTTTTTGTTTTTGTTTTTTATCCTTGAAATCATCTTCGCCAGGTTTTATTTTACAACTTATTGAATTGGCCAGACTGGGGCATGCCCTCACTAAACCACACCCACTGAGCGAAATGCCGAGGATTTCGAGACTCCCAAGATGTGGAGGTGGGTGGTTTGTTATTTACCCAATGAGAGACAACCTAATCTGATGTCTCCCCGCCCACTGCCTGAATCCTGCAGTCCGATTGGAGACGTCGATGTAGAGGAAATCCACAGCTGCCTGTCATTGAACTGTAACACACAAAAAAGTATTAGTGGGCATTGTTTTTGACAGAGACTGGGGAAGAGGACAAACCCTTTAATTCCTTATCAGATTAAGCACAGTTTGGTTTTAGGTTGTAGTGTTGAACTGCCAATGCATCGTCTACTAAAATATGTTTCTTGTTTTCTTGGGGAAAAAAATATATAACTGAAACTGTATTGTGTGTTTACAAAACAAACAAAAACTAACTGAAATTATAGATGAACTAAAGCAGGATTAAAGCAGGACTAAACTAGGGCTAAACAAGGACTAAAGCAGGACTAAAGAAGAACCAAACAAGGACTAAACCAGGACTAAACAAGGACTAAACCAGGACTAAACAAGGACTAAAGCAGGACTAAATCAGGAGTAAAGCAGGACTAAACAAGGACTAAACCAAGACTAAACAAAGACTAAATCAGGACTAAACTAGGACTAAACTAGGACTAAAAAAGGACTAAACAAAGACTAAAGCAGGACTAAACCAGGACTAAACAAGGACTAAACTAGGACTAAACCAGGACAGAACTAGGACAATTAAAAGAAAAAAAAAAAAAAACTGAAACTGTATTGTGTGTTTACAAAACAAACGAGCAGGACTAAAGCAGGATTAAAGCAGGACTAAACCAGGACTAAACAAGGACTAAACAACAACAAAAAAGTGTTAGTGGGCATTGTTTTTGACAGAGACTGGGGAAGAGGACAAACCCTTTAATTCCTTATCAGATTAAGCACAGTTTGGTTTGAGGGTTTAGCGCTGAACTGCCAATTCATCGTGTACTAAAATATGTTTCTTGGCCCATCTGTTTTTTAAATAAAGTTCACAATCCTTTTACCAGGAACAGTCTGTAATCTGTGCTCTTGCGGTTTTTAAAAAAGGGTTTTGCAATCACAACTGAACCTGGGTTTCCTGTGCCTAAACCTGACGTACAAGTTTGTCTCAGTTTCAGGTTCTGGACAGGCTCGTGTGAAGCTCAGAACCTCCAGAATTCCCTCCCTGAGCTGCAGAGGCTGCACTAGCACTGACTCAGGACTGGAGCAGGTCTGGGGTTTAGGGAGTGAATGTTCAGATCAGGGAGATATTTTAGGTTTAAACAAACTGGATTTCAGTGTTGGAAGTGGCCAAGGTTATTATAGTTAACAAAAACAAATGAAAAAACAAAAAACAAAAACAAATATTGAAAAAATAAATTCGTTAACTGAAATAAATAAAAATGACAATTAAAAGAAAAAAACGATAACTGAAACTGTATTGTGGATTTACAAAACAAACAAAAACTAACTGAGATTATAGATAAACTAAACAAGGACTAAACCAGGACTAAACAAAGACTAAAGCAGGACTAAACCAGGACTAAACAAGGACTAAACCAGGAGTAAACAAAGACTAAAGCAGGACTGAACTAGGACTAAACAAGGACTAAACAAGGACTAAACCAGGACTAAAGCAGGACTAAAGCAGGACTAAACAAGGACTAAACCAGGACTAAACAAGGACTAAAGCAGGACTAAACAAGGACTAAAGTACGACTAAACAAGGACTAAAGCAGGACTAAAGTACGATTAAACCAGGACAGAACTAGGACAATTAAAATAAAAAAATAAAAAAAATAACTGAAACTGTATTGTGTGTTTACAAAACAAACAAAAACTAACTGACATTATAGATAAACAAAAGCAGGACTAAAGCAGGACTAAACTAGGACTAAACAAGGACTAAACCAGGACTAAACCAGGACTAAACAAGGACTAAACAGGGACTAAACCAGGAATAAACAAAGACTAAACAAGGATTAAAGCAGGACTAAACTAGGACTAAACAAGGACTAAACAAGGCCTAAAGCAGGACTAAACTAGGACTAAAAAAGGACTAAACCAGGACTAAACAATGACTAAAGCAGGACTAAACAAGGACTAAAGCAGGACTAAACAAGGACTAAAGTAGGACTAAACAAGGACTAAAGCAGGACTAAACTAGGACTAAACAAGGACTAAACAAGGCCTAAAGCAGGACTAAACTAGGACTAAAAAAGGACTAAACCAGGACTAAACAATGACTAAACCAGGACTAAACAATGACTAAAGCAGGACTAAACAAGGACTAAAGCAGGACTAAACCAGGACTGAACCAGGACTGAACCAGGACTGAACTAGGACATTTAAAAGAAAAAAACAATAACTGAAACTCTATTGTGTGTTTACAAAACTAAAACTAACTGAAATGATAGATAAATCGCTCTTCGTTTTGGCCTTTTTTGGAGTTGTGGAAGTTTTGGTGTGTATTTTTATTTGTTTTTGCACTTAAGGCTGCAGCTTGTGGACGGCTTTGGTTGTTGTGGGGGTAAACCTGAAGAAATGTTTTAAAATTGTATTTGTTTGTTGTAAGTTTGAGAACACAATACTTTCTTTTGGAATCCTCCACTTGACAAATAACCCAAAGTATAACCCAAAAACTCAAACTAAAAATATGAAATGTGAAGAATCAGGACTGAACCAGGACCAAACCAGGACTAGACCAGGACTGAACCAGGACTAAACCAGGACTAGACCAAGTTCTGTCCTCTGCACTTTCATTCTTTTACAAAACAAACAAAAAATAACTGAGATTATAGATAAACTAAACAAGGACTAAACCAGGACTAAACAAGGACTAAACAAGGACTAAACCAGGAGTAAACAAAGACAAAAGCAGGACTGAACTACGACTAAACAAGGACTAAACAAGGACTAAACCAGGACTAAAGCAGGACTAAAGCAGGACTAAACAAGGACTAAACCAGGACTAAACAAGGACTAAAGCAGGACTAAACAAGGACTAAAGTACGACTAAACCAGGACAGAACTAGGACAATTAAAATAAAAAAAAATAAAAAATAACTGAAACTGTATTGTGTGTTTACAAAACAAACAAAAACTAACTGACATTATAGATAAACAAAAGCAGGACTAAAGCAGGACTAAACTAGGACTAAACAAGGACTAAACCAGGACTAAACCAGGACTAAACAAGGACTAAACAGGGACTAAACAAGGAATAAACAAAGACTAAACAAGGATTAAAGCAGGACTAAACTAGGACTAAACAAGGACTAAACAAGGCCTAAAGCAGGACTAAACTAGGACTAAAAAAGGACTAAACCAGGACTAAACAATGACTAAAGCAGGACTAAACAAGGACTAAAGTAGGACTAAACAAGGACTAAAGTAGGACTAAACTAGGTCCAAACAAGGACTAAACAAGGACTAAACAAGGACTAAACCAGGACTGAACCAGGACTGAACCAGGACTGAACTAGGACATTTAAAAGAAAAAAACAATAACTGAAACTCTATTGTGTGTTTACAAAACTAAAACTAACTGAAATGATAGATAAATCGCTCTTCGTTTTGGCCTTTTTTGGAGTTGTGGAAGTTTTGGTGTGTATTTTTATTTGTTTTTGCACTTAAGGCTGCAGCTTGTGGACGGCTTTGGTTGTTGTGGGGGTAAACCTGAAGAAATGTTTTAAAATTGTATTTGTTTGTTGTAAGTTTGAGAACACAATACTTTCTTTTGGAATCCTCCACTTGACAAATAACCCAAAGTATAACCCAAAAACTCAAACTAAAAATATGAAATGTGAAGAATCAGGACTGAACCAGGACCAAACCAGGACTAGACCAGGACTGAACCAGGACTAAACCAGGACTAGACCAAGTTCTGTCCTCTGCACTTTCATTCTTTTACAAAACAAACAAAAAATAACTGAGATTATAGATAAACTAAACAAGGACTAAACCAGGACTAAACAAAGACTAAAGCAGGACTAAACCAGGACTAAACAAGGACTAAACAAGGACTAAACCAGGAGTAAACAAAGACAAAAGCAGGACTGAACTACGACTAAACAAGGACTAAACAAGGACTAAACCAGGACTAAAGCAGGACTAAAGCAGGACTAAACAAGGACTAAACCAGGACTAAACAAGGACTAAAGCAGGACTAAACAAGGACTAAAGTACGACTAAACCAGGACAGAACTAGGACAATTAAAATAAAAAAAAATAAAAAATAACTGAAACTGTATTGTGTGTTTACAAAACAAACAAAAACTAACTCACATTATAGATAAACAAAAGCAGGACTAAAGCAGGACTAAACTAGGACTAAACAAGGACTAAACCAGGACTAAACCAGGACTAAACAAGGACTAAACAGGGACTAAACCAGGAATAAACAAAGACTGAACAAGGATTAAAGCAGGACTAAACTAGGACTAAACAAGGACTAAACAAGGCCTAAAGCAGGACTAAACTAGGACTAAAAAAGGACTAAACCAGGACTAAACAATGACTAAAGCAGGACTAAACAAGGACTAAAGTAGGACTAAACAAGGACTAAAGTAGGACTAAACTAGGTCCAAACAAGGACTAAACAAGGACTAAACAAGGACTAAAGCAGGACTAAACCAGGACTGAACCAGGACTGAACCAGGACTGAACTAGGACATTTAAAAGAAAAAAACAATAACTGAAACTCTATTGTGTGTTTACAAAACTAAAACTAACTGAAATGATAGATAAATCGCTCTTCGTTTTGGCCTTTTTTGGAGTTGTGGAAGTTTTGGTGTGTATTTTTATTTGTTTTTGCTCTTAAGGCTGCAGCTTGTGGACGGCTTTGGTTGTTGTGGGGGTAAACCTGAAGAAATGTTTTAAAATTGTATTTGTTTGTTGTAAGTTTGAGAACACAATACTTTCTTTTGGAATCCTGCACTTGACAAATAACCCAAAGTATAACCCAAAAACTCAAACTAAAACTATGAAATGTGAAGAATCCCTCAGTCATCCAGGTAGAATCCAGGATAAAAGGAGAAATTTAATTAATCAACTGGACAAAGTTTATTTGGTCGAAAACGTTTCGCCGCTCATCCGAGAGGCTTCGTCAGTTCTGGTTAGAGTGCTGGTGGACACTGCTTATATCTAGCTGCAGGGAGGAGCTACCTACACTGAAATGATTCTGAAACTATCTCAACTATTTGTTTTTGAGTTTCTCTCTTTTGTTTTTCCAATTTCTCTGGCGTCTAGTTTAGCATACCTATTCAACCCCTAACGACCGTCTCCACACCTCTGGCCCTGACCTGTCTGCCCTATTGTTTCTTTTGTCTGTTTTGACTTCGGTTTGAGAATGGAATTATAGATGGGAGACAAGTTATGTCTGACTCCCCCATTTCTGTTTAAAGAAGGATTCTCTTTTTTGACAAAAATAGCCTCTTTAACTCCCCTCTCAAACCAATTCTTTTCCCTGGCTAAGATCTGAACCTCACTGTCCTCAAAGGAGTGGCCCGTGGCTTCTAGGTGAAGATGTACGGCAGATGACGGTCCACTCTGGCACGCCCGTCTGTGTTGGTACATCCTCTTGTGAAGTGGCTGCTTGGTTTCCCCAATATAGCGCTCACTGCAGTCTTCACTACACTTAATGGAGTAGACCACATTGCTTTGTTTGTGGCTCGGTGTTTTGTCCTTTGGGTGGACCAGTTTGTGTCTTAAAGTGTTTGTGGGTTTGAAATAAACTGGGATTTCATATTGTCTGAAAATCCTCTGTAATTTTTCCGAAACGCCGGCCAGGTACGGAATCGCTACCCCTTTCCTCCTGGGTTCGGATTCTCTGTTGTCTTGTTTCTTGCCCTTGTCTCTCTTGGTTTTGTTAACAGCCCATTTAGGATATCCACAAACAGAGACGGCTTCCTGCACATGTAGTTCTTCTTTCTCCTTACCCTCTGTGCTTGTGGGAACCACTTGGGCCCTGTGTTGTAATGTCCGAATAACACCCAGTTTGTGCTGCAGTGGGTGGTGTGAATTAAAAAGCAGGTATTGGTCTGTGTGTGTGGGCTTCCTGAAGACTTCTACTTAGAGTTTAAGAGAGACAAGGGCAAGAAACAAGACAACAGAGAATCCGAACCCAGGAGGAAAGGGGTAGCGATTCCTTACCTGGCTGGTGTTTCGGAAAAACTACAGAGGATTTTCAGATAATATGAAATCCCACTTTATTTCAAACCCACAAACACTTTAAAACAAAAACTCGTCCACCCAAAGGACAAAACACCGGGCCACAAACAAAGCAATGTGGTCTACTCCATTCAGTGTAGTGAAGACTGCAGTGAGCGCTATATTGGAGAAACAAAACAGCCACTTCACAAGAGGATGTACCAACACAGGCGGGCGTGCCAGAGTGGACCGTCATCTGCCGTATATCTTCACCTAGAAGCCACGGGCCATTCTTTTGAGGACAGTGAGGTTCAGATCTTAGCCAGGGAACAAAACTGGTTTGAGAGGGGAGTTAAAGAGGCAATTTTTGTCAAAAAAGAGAATCCGTCGTTAAACAGAAATGGGGGAGTTAGACATAACTTGTCTCCCATTTATAATTCGATTCTTAAACCAAGTCAAAACAGACAAAGAAACATTAGGGCAGACAATCCAGGGCAGAGGGGTGGAGAGGGTCGTTAGGCTTGAATAGGGAGGCTAAACTAGTCGCCAGAGAAATTTGAAAAACAAAGAGACAGATTAGTGGAGATAGTTTCAGAGCTATTTCAGTGTAGGGAGCTCCTCCCTGCAGCTAGATATAAACAGGGTCTAACCAGCACTAGAACCAGAGCTGACGAAGCCTCTCGGATGAGCGGCGAAACGTTTTCGACCAAACAAACTTTGTCCAGTTGACAAATTGAATTTCTCCCTTTATCATGGATTCTACGTGGACGACTGAGGGACTCTTCACGCATCTTATGTTATAGTAACTGTTTGACTTTTCATCATTCTGAAACTCATGGATAATTAATGTAAATAGTATAAATAAAATAATTTAATCGACTCCAATCATGCCTCTTATGTTCATTTTACATTTACACAGTAAATAAATATGTTAGTTCATTTAAAAATCTTTCAGATGATTAATATTTAAATATCCAATAAACCGTAAACACAGCAGCGGTCATTAAAAGATCTCTGGTGCCATCTGCTGGACACTACAGGAAACACAACACTATTAATGACACATTATAGTGTCCATGACTTTAGCACTTACAAACAATGAAACAAACTGAATCCAACTGGAAAAAGAAGATTTTTAAATAAATACTAAAATATGTGATGGAGTTTGAAAAACATCAGTGTTTTATTTCTTAGAGGGTAGACCAGGACTAGACAAGGACTAGATTAAGATTAATTTAGGCTTAAGCCTTTATTGGTCTCACACACAATGACACACGGGAGAAATTTGACTTCTGCATTTGACCCATCCTTTTCAGGAGCAGTGAGCAGCCATCTTTTTCGGCGCCCGGGGGGCAGTACCGCGAAGGGTCTTGCCCAAGGACCCACACTGGTTAGCTCATTGCCCAGGGGGGATTTGAACCCACAACCCCCAGGGGGAAAGTCCATGACTTACCAGTTGAGCTAACCAGCCGGTCTAGACTAGGACTAGACCAGGACTGAACCAGGACTGAACCAGGACTAGACCAGGACTCAACCAGGACTCAACCAGGACTGAACCAGGACCAAACCAGGACTAGACCAGGACTGAACCAGGACTAAACCAGGACTAGACCAAGTTCTGTCCTCTGCACTTTCATTCTTTGGATCAAACTCACAGAATCTGCAGAACCCAGCGTCTAAACCAGGACTGTGCACTTTGACGCTTTGGACCAAACTGTCTGAATCTGCAGAAACCAGCGTCTGCAGCTGAAACTGAAGCTGGGGCCAAACCTGAAGTGCAGAGGCCGACTGCTTTCACATCTACAGCTCCGAGTCCTCCAGGTTTAATCTGGTTTCACATGACACCACAACATTCTGTCGGCTCATCACAATCAACACACATGGGACAGCAGCTCAAACTGATACTGTTAAATGCTGATTCTTGTTGTGATTCACTGAGTTTTTGGCTCTGGTCAACAGTGTCGTCATGATATACTCATACTACACACGTACACTATTCACGAGCAACGACCACGCCACAACAATGGTTTACGATAAAGATATTTATTGGTCATATGTGGTGGCTGGTGTGTGTAGACTTTACTAAATGAATAAATAAAAATACACATACACTAAATACACGACATACAAACACTAAACCTGTGACATTATTTTTGTAATGGACAATTTCACTTAGACTTAGACAAACTTTATTGATCCACAAGGGAAATTACTTGGACACAGTCGCTCCCGCATCACAATATATTATAATAACAAAGAGAAAAAAAGATAAATGGTAATAATAAATTCTAAATAAGTAGCAAAAATAGCAAGAGACCAGTGTCAAATAAGGCACAGTTATATAAATGCATATGTACAAGCAAAAATAAATTTGAAATATAGAAATACAAATATATCTCAGCTGTATACAAGAGGTCGTAAGGAGAAACAGTGCAAATATGAAATAATGATTGACAGGACATAGTTTTCTGTTACGTAAGGGTGAGTTGTACAGTTGTATGGAGGATGGTATAAATGTAGTACTTATTGCATTCATTTAATACAGTTATTACACGTTCATTCATGATTACAACGTTTAGCTGCTTCACAACCTTTTCCAACCTCTTCTACCTAGCAACACGTGAAGCTATTTTCTGATTAGTCCGAAAACATGACGTCACGTAGCCTATATAAAGCCGTGTCTGCGAGGGAGAGCCGAGAAAGAATCGAGTCCACGGACAGAGACAGAGACAGAGACAGAGACAGAGACAGAGACAGAGACAGAGACTGAGACAGAGACAGAGACAGGGACAGGGACAGAGACAGGGACAGAGAAGTGTCCCAGAAGACATTTTCAAACTTTGATTTTCAACATGAACTCGTGTGCGCTGCTCCTGCTCCTGGGGACACTGCTACACGGAGCCACAGCCAGTGAGTAAAGCTGTTTTTGTGCTTAAACTTGTCCAAGAAGAAGCAAGAACGTGTATTTAGAAAGCAGAAATAGAGTTATCATAGTGTTTACGGTGTCCGTGTTCAGTTTAGTGTTCAGCTTTAACGATATTCTACAGTGTTTTTGCGTGTTCAATCTGGGATGGCGCAGTGGAAATACAAATACTTTCACTTTCCATTTGGACACGCAGAATAACAACAGTTTAAATTTAAGAGAAAATGAAATATATTTGTTTATTCCACTTAAATTCAAATAAAGTTGGTCATATAAAGGATCATGAGGTGTTAATATTGTTCTTGTTCACTCTTTAGTTTGACTAGTTCATGGGCTTGCAGTCGGAAGTAGCTATTGGCCCGCCCAGAAGTAGCTAAAAGTAGCTAGACGAACTAACCTTTTATTGGTGTTGTTATTACATATACTTGTTTGTTTGTTTTTTACTTTTTTTTATTTGTTTTTTATTTTTTAGATATTTTTTTTTGGAGCTGTAGTCCAAGATCTATAGCTTGCTTTTTTATTTTGTGTTTTTTTGTGTGCTGTAGTTTAACTAAAGCTTTTTATTTATTTATTTATTTTTTTGTGCTATAGTGGGCAAACTATAGCTTTTTTTGTGCTAAAGAACTAGCATTTTAAAACTTTTCTGTGCTGTACAACTAGCTTTTTAAGCAGTGCTACTTGTGACTTTGTGTCGCCAAAAAGAAAAAGAAAACAAATCAGAGCGCATAGGCATACACTTATTGAGAATCAGAGCCTATGGCAAACCCAGCCAAAACCTAAAATCACTTTGGCATTGTACATGTTTTACATTGCATTTGTGCAGAAAAAAAAAAAAAAGTTCTCACTGCTCACTTTACACAAAGATGTGATCCCCCCCCCCCCTACTTTTTTGAAGGGGGGGGGGCTGTAGAACTAGCCTTAGAATACAAGAGGAGAAAAAAGAAATGCTCTAAAGCAGGGGTCACCAACCTTTTCAAAGCCGAGGGCTACCATAAGGTCATCAAATAATACGAGGGCTACCAGCTCAATTAAGATAATTCAAAAGTCTAAATAATCCACTTTTACGCTGTATTATTATTTATTTGATCACAATGTATGCATACATGCATTAGTTATGTGTAAATGACCACATTTGTGTTTCATTGTCAAAGTGACATTTATTTTGTGCAAATGAACATGTCACAATTAGATTACTCAGTAGCAAAAATATACTAGTAATGTGGTAATGTAGTTATAAATTTAACATTATTTCAACTCCCTTTTTTGTTTTAAATAAATAAAACTCTTATCATTTCAACATTGAAGCAGGCTGAATGATTTCAAATAATAATAATAAACACCATTAGCTGAGCCGTACTGCTGTTGTCCACGGACTCGTCGCTCTGGATGCTGAACCACCTGTATTCACGTCCTTGTCCAGCTGCTCATTCAAGTTTTCGGAAATAGCAGACACCCGTCTTGTCACTGTACTCGCACCAAGTTGTACATCAGCCAGAGTTGAGATGACATCTGATCCATTTTTCCTCGTCTTTAAATTTGTCTCAGCAATTATCATCATCGCTCCTTTTACAGTTTCTCCATCTGAAAACGTCTTTTTGTTTTTTATCAAATAATTTGTTTCCCTGAAAGAAGCCTCGGGTTGCCTTTTTAGCCTTTTTCAGTGGTCTAGTGAAGAAAAACTGCTGCTTGGCTAAAGCAGCCTTTAACTCTCGTGCTTTCTCAGTTGGAAGTGCACTCTTAAGGGGAAAGTTTGTGTTGAAGCTGCCGTGATTCGTAGCGACTTTCCACATTGTGCCGTTTCGAAATCGCCACTGTAGCTCCACAAATGAGACATACACACTTCTCTCTTTTCCATGTAACAAAGAACTCTTCGTCCCAGTCGGTGTTAAAAACATACGATTTCTTTCTCTTCTCCGCCATGCTGTCTCGTCTTTTTTTTTTTGATGAGCCCAGCTGCATCAAACAGGTCATGCGCAGATAAGTGAACTCGAACAATATATTTTAAAATTTAAAATCTGTAAGTGTTTTTTATTTTTAGCCTACTTTAAAATATGTGCATATAAAGGCGCAGCATTTTTGTAAAACATTATTATTTATATAAGTACGAGGGCGACCTGTTCTATTTTTAGAACCTGCTCTGCGGGCGACTGAAATGGGGCTCACGGGCGACCGGGTGCCCGCGGGCATAGGGTTGGTGACCCCTGCTCTAAAGAATGAGAGGGATATGCACGTGACGAGAGAAACTGAATGACAGAAACAGAGAGAGGAATGACCAGACTCCGAGGCGATCTGACGAGATGGGAGGGAGCAGAGGAGAGACTGGTGAGTGTGTGTGTGTGCGCCGTGTGTGTCTGTGAGTCCACGCTGTTCTCAACTCCGCCCCGCCCCTCTCTGCCTGTGTCTCTCTTCCACTGCCCCTCTCTGTCTCTTTCTCTGAACGGGGAAAGAGAGAAAACGGCGCAATTATTATTTTTTCCCCCTCCCGCGATCTTGGAGCCTCTGATCACCAAAAAAAGTCGCTAGATTTGTCGCTAGTCGCTTTTGTCTAATTTTCTCACTAGGGGGGTCCAGAAAGTAGCTAAAAATAGCGACAAAGTCGCTAAGTTGGCAACACTGTGGGCTTGTTAGGCAGGGAAATGTTTTGGCCCCATATCCCATTGGAATTGTTAAAGGTCCCATGGCATGAAATTTTCACTTTCTGAGGTTTTTGAATGTTAATGTGAGCTCCCCTACCCTGTTAAGGCCCCCCCCCCATGGCTAAAAGTTGTGAAATGTCTAAACTGAGCATTTGCAATCCTTTTCTGCGTTTGAAAAAAACACAGCTCAAATGGGCGATTCTGGACAAGGCACCTTATTGACGTCAGATCGAAAAAAGAAATGCAAATGCGGTTCCACCATCGTCTGGATCTCCACCCCCTGTCTCTGGAAATCACGCCCAGAGGGTTTGGACTGCGGAGGAGCTACGCAATGCGAAATGTGTTTTTTTATTTGCCTGGAGGCACGTGCGAGTGTTTCTAGGCTCAGAAGTCCTTTACCCGACCCTCTGGACCTCTGAAACAGCAGTGGTTTAATTGTATTTTCTGTGGAAATGTGTTTTTTTTTTCACTGAAATGGCTCTCCTTTCTGTTTTCGTGCTTCAAACGCGGAAGTTGGGAGACAGCGCAGAGCAGCGCTCCAGCGGCTTAGAGGAGCGGGGGGGGAGGGGGTCTAAGTAAGCCAATCTGTGTCCCTCTCATTTGCATTCAAGCAAGAAGGCCCAGAATGAGTTGTTCAGAGAGTGAATTTGTGACCATGTCTGTGTAAATGGGTCTTTCTCATGCACTGAATGTTGATTTTGAAGGATTCATTTACAGTATTAGGGAACCATTAAGGCACCATATAAAAGCATCAAGAAGTACCATGTCATGGGATCTTTAAATCTAGTTAATGTTGAGGTTTGATAGAATTATACCAAGATTTCCTTTACTCACCATAGATGGATTCGACTTTAAAGACAAAAAAAGTTCAAATAAAGTATAAAGAAACTTTATTACTACGAAATTGTCCCATTAAAAAGACTGAGTGCACTTAAAGACTTTCCAATGAATATGATAAAATATTAGAACAAATTACCTCTCATTTCCAATCTCTCCTAAAGCCAAAGAAACTCACTTTAACCTTTGAAATGATATTTATCCCTGCAATGATTTTTTTTGAAGAAACGTTTTAATATGGAGACCAATAAGTGCACATTTTATAAGAGTGAAATAGAAACTGTTGAACATTTGTTCTTTTATTGTGGCTGTATTAGAACGTTTTGGGACTCATTCCAAATGTGGATGGTGGAATATGATACAGATTTACCTCATGGAACCTATAAGGACGTCAAATATGGAGTCATTTTCTATCATTCTTGTTTATTACCAACCAAACAGTATTAAATCTAAACAAACTGTTGTAATGAATCATTTTATGCAGTCAGATGTATAAGACCTTTTGCATTGTATTTTGTATTAATCATATTTTATTATTATTGATTTATGTTATTATTGTAAAAAAAAGTGTATGAACTCAGTAAAAAAAATGCACTTCTGACATTGTTGAGCAACATATTTTGTATTGGCAGCATTGATTTAAAAATAAAAACAATTTAGTCCGCCCTCTTCATGTTAGAACGCCGTTGCCTCCTCAAAAACAAACCTGGAGTTTTTGTTTTGTCTCATTCACACATGTTTGAGTTCATTTATTATTAGTCTGTGTGCATCGCCAAAGCTCCAAACGCTCTGTTCCACCTTGTGATGTCATGAAGCGGTCGTTTTCAGCTTCATTTTTAACTTTTGTTCAGTAGAGATCTGAAATCATCACAGTGATTCTATTGAAGGTGTATAGAGCCGACTAAATGTGCAGGTTTGTGCGTTAAACGTGTGTGAATGAAACAAAACACAACTCCAGGTGTGTTTGTGATGAAGAAACAACATTAGAACATGGATCAGAGAAAAGTGTAATATGGGCCCTTTAAGGTAGTAGTGTTTTCTTTTATTTGAATCTAAACTCAGCAATATGACAAATTGCGATCAATACTACTTACTGTTTCAATATATTTTTCATATTGATCACCATTTTGGATTCAGTTGTATTTTGTCTCTTTAAAACAAATACAAATGTCTTTCAATCTTAATTTGAATAAACATAAACAATACAGACTTTGAATCAGTTTTCCTGACAGAGGATCATCGGCTGTAGACCTCTCCATTAAAAACACACAGTCTGATCAATGACGATTAGAAATGACTGAATATCAGTTCGATTAATCGCACGGCCCTTTTTCTAACGGATCGTCCAGTTTGTTTTTGGAGTAAATGGCAGAAAATCAGAGGGTGGGTCTTCTATATTATCGGTAAACTCAACTGATTTGTAAATTCATGTCAAAACTTTGCAGTGTTCTTTCAAATGAACGTTATTAATAATATTCACCAAGAATCTTAACTGTCGTTTACACTGAGTTCTGAAATGGTTGTTTTGTTTTCACAGTGGTTCACACTTTGAGATATTTTCACACATATTCATCTCAAGTCCCAAACTTGCCAGAGTACATTTCCGTTGGATATGTGGACGACCTTCAGATCACTCACTACGACAGTTTCACAAAGAAATGTGTCCCCAAACAGGAGTGGATGAACAAAATCACAGAGGAGGACCCTCAGTACTGGGAGAGGAACACTCAGATCAATTTGGTGAATGAGCAGTGGGGAAAAGTCAGGATAGAAACTGTCAAACGACGCCTCAACGTGACCGGAGGTTTGTGTGATCTGAACTTTTCAGATGATCATTTAACATGTTTTTATGAATGAAACACATTTAGTCTGAAATATTTCTGGACAGTTTCTTTGTCCTTGTAATGAAAGTAGAAAAATGTAGTTTTGATGTAAATCTTTGTGTCTGTTTGCAGCAGTGGAGTTTTGTTGGTCGGGATCAGGGCTGTGTTTCGTTGTTGTTGTATTTGTAGTAGTAGTTTATTCTGTCATTTTACAGCACAACAAAACAAAACATAAACTACAACCACATGGATCATGACCGAAAGGGTTTAGGCTGAAGTAAAAAGTACTTATAATGCCTAACCCTATTAAACAATGACAGTATTCTGAGAAAGAAAAGCAGCGTTTCACTTGTGACTTACTGTATATATAAGAGACAAAATATAAATTAAAACAAACAAAACTGAATGTGTTCACTTGTTTTCCATATTCTGTTCTATCAGTTTTTGTACAGAGCCCAGAATCACAACACCAGTTTCCTCCCAGAGCTTCACACAGTTGTAGATTTAGCACAAACAATGAAACAGTCGAGAAAAGACACACACAGACCAACTGAAGCTGTAAAATGGAAATATTTCACTGCAAAATACAACTTGTGATTTATAAAAATGAAATAGAAACATAAATGTCCCTGAAGAAGTTTGACTCCTTTAAAACGGTCTTGTTTCTGTTTCAGATCTCCATCTGTATCAGAGGATGGCCGGCTGTGACTGGGACGATGAGACTAATGAGATCAAAGGATATGATCAATCTGCTTTTGACGGAGAAGATTTTATTTCCTTGGATTTTGAGACTGCAACATTTGTGGCTCCGAAACAACAGGCCTTTATCACCAAACTGAGATGGGAGAGGGAAGGAATCGGTGCTTATACGAAAAACTACATCATTCACATCTGTGTTGAGTATCTGAAGAAATATGTGAGCAACGGAGAGAGCGTTCTGAAGAGGACAGGTAACAGACGAGTCGTTTTAAAACACTGGAACAGATCTTTATTTTGTGTCGCCTATAATTCACTCTGGAGGGAATAAAACAATAACTCTACAGGAGGACGGGAGGGCATCTGACACAGGGATACAGGAGGACGGGAGGGCATCTGACACAGGGATACAGGAGGATTGGAGGACACACACACACCAACAAATCAAAATTCTGTCATTGCCCAGATTTAAATAACTTTTCTTTACAATTGTAGAATTATATGGACACTTTTAAATATTTGACAAACAGAAAAAACGATATGTTAAAGTAATTACCGGTAGTTGATTTAGTTCATGTAATGTGTTTGTGTTTTTGCTCTCAAAGGCTTAAATGTTTCTGTTCTATTCGATGTCTTCTAATGACTTGTCCAAACTGTTAATGGACGTTAGTTTTCTACATATATGTTGTGTATTGTGTGTAAATGTGGGAGTGGTTGTGTAACTGTTGTGCTGCTGTGTAGAGCTCCCCCTGGTGTCCCTGCTGCAGAAGTCCTCTTCAGCCCCAGTCACGTGCCACGCCACAGGCTTCTACCCCGACAGAGCCATGCTGTTCTGGACCAAAGACGGACACGAGCTGATGGAGGACGTGGACCCTGGAGAGATCCTGCCCAACGGAGACGGGACCTTCCAGACCAGTGTGTCCCTGGACCTGTCCTCTGTCCCCCCTGAGGACTGGGACAGGTACCACTGTGTGTTCCAGCTGTCCGGGGTCAAAGACGACTATGTGACCAGACTGGACCGGACCAAGATCCTGACCAACGGTGAGACCAGCTTTATCAAATCAAACCTTCTGAAGGACTAAATAAAGTTAAAAATCGACTTTTTTTTTAGCTTTCTCCCATGTTATAACGTTGTTCCCTCATCAAAAACGTGGCTGAAGAGGTTTTAGATCATCCATGACATAAAAAGAGGGACTTTTGACGCTGTTCTGATGTTACGACGTTGTTTTCAGAACAATACAAGTGAACATGGTGATCTAAATATGTTCTGTGTGACAGTGAATACCCCATAGAAGTGAAACACCCCCTCTTTAAACAGACACAAACACTTCACATTCAGGTTTACCTTTTAGAGTAAAAGTTAGTTATATTTTTGAGTTCTTACCATTATATTGTGACCTGATCTTGAACTTGTCAAACTGTGCAGCCCTACGCACAGATAATTCTAATAAAATGAGCAGACGCTGCGCTCGATGCTCACGCTGTCGACCACTGAGCATCTCGACAATCCCAGAACGATTTTAGAACACTGGATAGACCAGATAATGACAGAAATATAAAATAAACATTTATATACTTTATAGGGATGGGACGAGATCTCGTGCCACGAGATATCGCCAGATCAAATTGAGATCAAATATCAGAGATTTGATCCTCCGTCTTTACATTTGGCACAGACATGAAAGGGTTCCTCGCCTCAAACTCTGGAAAGTTGCGTATTTTTGAGCAGCTGTAGCTAAAAGACTCGTCCACACAGAGACTTGTAGCACTCATATTCACACAGAGAACACTTTAAACTCTGTCTCAGTTTTTATTTCCTCGTGATAGGGCCAATATTGATGCAGGTAAAGTTAAAAAAGATCCTGAAATAATATAATCAAATATAAGCGCGTGTAATTGACCCGCGGACAGAGCGAAACATGCCGTGTTTATCACACTTAAACTTTGTTTGAAAAAGATCCACAAAGAAATATTTGGGCCTTCTTCATCCATAACTTAGTTTAAAGTGAGAAAGAAGAGGGAGAAGCGCTCGTCCTCTGTCTGTGTCCCTCTGCACCGAGCGCTTTAGAGCAGCAGAGGAGGAGAGGGGGAGGAGCTGGAGGACACAGGACAGAGGAGCACATCCACTTTTGTCATTTCAAGGATCAAACTCAAGTTTAATCACATATTGTAGGTTTATATTGATTATATAGTAATACTCAGTAGTGATGCATGTGGGGAACTGGTGTTTAAAGCATAAAGGCTGTTGAATGCATCAAAAGCAAATGAGGAAAATGACTTCATTTAGTCATTTTTATAACTCGATCAACACAAAAAACCCATTCACAACACAATATATCAACAAATTAAACCAATTTCAGAATCATCACAACAAAACTGTCAATTGATCACATTATTGGAAATTGGTTCAACGTCTTGTCCCCTAATAAAAGTGTGTATCTGTGTGTATTTGTGTGTATTTGTGTGTATTCTCGTGCCTGACGTGTTGTGGTGCTGCCCCCTGTCTGTCACAGAGAAGAGTCACACAGCTCTCATCCCTGCTGCTCTCGCTGCTCACGCTGTTCTTGTTCTCGCTGTGGTCACCTTCGTCTTGTTCAGGAGATTTAGAGGTAACACAACATTGAGTCATGTGCTTCTCATTCTGGACAAACTTCAAACATTAAACTAACAGTTTTTTTTTTGTTTCTGTTTCAGCCAAACGGCCCACGCCTCGTAAGTAACACTTTGATTTCCTCCTAATAGTGCTAATATTACAGTACTGTGACGACTAGAAGTTAGAAATGTGCAAATCCATTTTAAGTTCGGGTGACCAGACGTCCCTGTTTACCCTGTTTACACTGACAGTTTTGAGCCCTGTGTCCTCTGACTCAGCAGATTTATGCAAAACACCAGAAATGTCCCTGGTATTTTTGACCAATTCGATCCCTGCTAAGAGTAAAAAGGGACAATATTTTGTTATTTGTTTAGTTAAAATACAAAAAACTGTGCTTGAAAATGACACACTGAAAACGCACTGACAAATGAGTCGAGAATGGACAATGCTACACGCTCTTTGAACTATTTTATTACTGTGTGTCTAAGTTTTGAATTTTGAAAATCTGGTCACCCGATTTTAAGTATCGATACTTTCAATACCAGCTGTTCTAATTTTTGTTTCAATAAAGCTCTGAAAGAATCAATACTTCAAGAGAAGTACAGATGGACCTTTGTGTTTAAGCAGCATCATAAAATTGTGTTTAGTTGATTTCCAGAATAGATTTGTCTTCTGAAGCTGGTGTTCACAGAGTAAACTAGAAGCAGAAGCAGTGTTTGATTGTGTGTAATGAGCTGTACTTTTGTGTTGTAGCTCCGAGTGAGCCGGAGGTGCTGCAGGAGTTGAACCCTCAGCCACAGTGAGTCTAACACTTTACTCTGTGTTTATCCTCTGCTCCAAACCTGCTCCTTTAAGTCTACACAAGTGTCTTGCTCAAAGTGAGGTTCCTGTGACATCAGCACATTGTAGAATCCCTCTAGTTTAACCTGTGCGGAGACAGGTGAGAGTCTCAGGTAGGGCTGGGCGGTATACCGGTACATACTGAATACCAGTGTTTTTTTTTTTAACGATATGAATTTTTCACTTACCGCGATGCCGGTGAGTGTGTGCATACAAAATGTCGGAAACACAAAGCGGCGGAACGTCGCGCCGGGGAACTGTTTTGCAGTGGCACGAGAGCGGTGGAAGCGTAAGCTGTGTCCCAATTCTAGGGCTGCAGCCTCCGCTGCTTTTTCGGCCTCTTTTTCGGCGGCTCCGAAGGCTGCGAAAGCTGCAGCCCTCGAACTAGCCTCCGCGGACCGCAAGGGACATGGGACAGGTCCACAGAGCCGCTCGCAGCGCCCAGACACGCTGCTATCGCTAATGCTAACCACACGCACCACGCAAATGGCGAACACGGATCAATAACATGGCTAGAGTGAGTGTAGAAACAGAGGAACTTATACTGAAAAGAGGAGCCGTGTCAGTTGTGTGGAAGTACTTTGGCTTTAAAAAATCTGACACTGATCAAACAAACATTCTGTAAATGTTGTCGGGCTAAAGTTGTAGGGACTCAGACGTCACTCAAAGACGAGTTTGCTAAGGGGACCACCTACGACAAGAAAAGCAAATGGTGGAATGATATTACCAACACTGTTACTGTCCCTTTAGACATGGAACCACTTAGTCCTGTTGAGAAAGGAGCTTCAAGGAGATGATTAAAACACTGGACCCAGATATGTTTTACCAAGTCCAAATTACTGCAGTAATTATTCTCTAAATTGTTAGGAAATGGGGTTTACACCTCGTCATGCATGAAAAAAAAAACCCGTCAAATACCGTGATACTGATATAATTTTGAAAATACCGTGATATCAATTTTTGGTCATACAGCCCAGCTCTAGTGTCAGGTGGAGTCAGGTACAGATTTGTTGGTTCAGATCTCTGTAATTACTGGAACTATCCTCATGAAACAAAAACTGACACACCCCTGGTTTAGAACCTGTGTGACGTGTATTTCTCCTTCTGACTCTTGTGTTTGTTCACAGGTCACATTCACTCGGACAAACCAGCGCTCCATCCTGATGCTTCCTGGTTTTTCACACTTTCATATTAAATTCCAACTTTCTCCTTCTTAAAGGGTTATGCCACCCCCAGGTCAAATTTGGGCATCTCCCCACAGTCCAGAGACTAAAATAAGTGGTGGAAAGCGTTTTCCTGCTCACCCAGCCATTGTCCGAGTCTGTCGCCACTGACCGCCGCGGTATCTGGTGCTCCTCCGCCTTAGACTGGAGTCTAACGTAGCCAGAGAAAGATTTCGGCTAAAAGGAATGAATTTGCTCGATGCGTTTCCCAATTACTTTGTGTGTAGTGCGCATTCATATCGAGTGCAAATAAATGTGCAAATCAACACGGAGAGCTTGACTTGGTCATTTTGGGTGGGAACTATTTTCCAGTGCGTAAGAATACAGCCGTATCACGCAGCACGCTACCAGGGGAATCCCAGTTACGCACCAGGAAGGGAGTTCTCCTGTTGCACAACGTGGTGCGTGCTTCGGCTTTATTCTTACGCACTGGAAAATAGTTCCCACCCAAAATGACCAAGGCAAGCTCTCCGTGTTGATTTGCACATTTATTTGCACTCGATATGAATGCGCACTACACACAAAGTAATTGGGAAACGCATCGAGCAAATTAATTCCTTTTGGCCGAAATCTTTCTCTGGCTACGTTAGACTCCAGTCTAAGGCGGAGGAGCACCAGATACCGCGGCGGTCAGTGGCGACAGACTCGGACAATGGCTGGGTGAGCAGGAAAATGCTTTCCACCACTTATTTTAGTCTCTGGACTGTGGGGAGATGCCCAAATTTGACCTGGGGGTGGCATATCCCTTTAAATCTTATAAATATTACATGATTGCGTGGCAGAGTGGTTAGCAGTGCTCTTGGCTCATATCTAGAATGTGTTTGTGTTCTCCAGACCAGGATCCTGACAGGTTTAACCCAGAGACACTGAAGGATGGGTCAAATGCAGAGGGCACATTTCTTTCCTTGGACTTTTCCTGGAGCGGTTGTTTAAAGGGCTCGTTCATTTTAAACCTAAACCTGGGTACACGGCGGGGCGTCTTCTTCATGATCTCTGCTCTTTTGCTTTGGGGCTGATATGAAATGTGGAAGAGGTTTGGAAAGATTGCAGCAAATTTCTTCCACTTTGGCCCAGAGCAGCTTAAACACCGACTGTGGAAGATCTCATAACTCGAACATGAAGAACATAAAACAAGTTCACGCAAATATTTGAAATGACACAATTAAAGGCGCCGTACCTGATTTTTACTGTCTATTATTAACGTTTACACAATCTGGACCTTATTTCGGTGATAAAACAAAGTCATTTAGTCACCCAGAGTACTTTGGTGTCATTTGGAGCATTTCGGGAGATTTTGTAGTTTAGCGATATCCGTTTAACGTGAGTGCTCGGGGCACGGGGTTGCACGCACCAAATGACACAAACTTTAGCACTTTTCAGATGACAAAAGCTCAATGTTCGCCAGGACCAGGCAGCACGTCGGCGTTCACCCACACGGGACGAGGCGAGGGGCCCCAGATCTGCTCCAGCAACTGCACGGAGGGCGCCACCGCATCCAGACTGAACGACACATAACCAGAGATTTAAAGGGTCCGTCACCTGCTTGTTTCCATGGATACATCATTACTCTACCTGGAATGTTCCACAGTGTGACATTAAACAGCTCTACTTTACATTTATTCAATTACAGGTGGTTTTATAGCTCAAAAATACAGACAAACAGACATTCTGACTGTGAGCGTAGTCGCCTCTCCACAGATCTGACCTGTAACTTGGTCTGGTTTGGTCTCCGTGAAGATAGAAAGGTTTAATGCCATACTGTGAAACATTCCAGACAAAGCAACAACATCTCCCCACACAGAGAAAACGTTTGACGAACCCTCCGCCAGAAAAGTTCCACAATGCAGCTTTAAAACAGATTTAGTGACAACAGCAAACATGGAAATAAAATAATCCCTCCATAAACCATCGGTGTTTGAGAAGCGAAAAACTTTGTGAAACGTCTCATATTTATCTGAAACTTTGCGGCAGATCGTGGTCAAGTGTTAAAGGTGTTTTGAGTTTTTGTGGAACCTGAGAGTCTAAACTCAGGGCTGAACTAAAACCTGTGTCTCCCCTTTTCTACGTCACGAAGTGAGTTCTGCCGTCTGACCTCCAGGGGGCAGGAGAGAGGAGACACTTCGGTGTGGGGGAAATAAAAGGACTTTCTGCTCTGTTCATATTTAATGAAATTATTGCAGTGACTTGTAATAAAAGTCAAATAAGAATGTGTTTAAAATGTGTCTGTGTTTATTTATTTTATTTATTTTGTTAGCCAGCTCTTTCCAGAGGGGGTAAAAAAAAAGTAAAAACTATTTCCTGATTAAAAATATTGGCCACTTTCTGCACATAACTGTGGACATTAAATCTATAATAATTACTGCAATCTTTTTTTAAATTAATATTTTTCCACAAATTAAACAATTGGCACCATATTTGACAGATTTTTTTTAAAATCAACAAATAAATAGGCTGATTTAATGTTTATATGTTGCCTATCCTATTAAATGTCATTCTTTTAAATCTGAAACAGCAACAAGAACAAATCCTCACGACGGTCTCCATTTTACGACACTGAGTGGTAGAAGTGCCTTTGACAGGTTAAAACAGGTTAGATCATTATATTCAAGATTTTTCTAAAAAAAAAAAAAGTGATATTTTTAGGTTCAAAATTTTTGTTCTTGGTTGAAATGATGAATTCCACAACTGTACAACGGTAATGCACATAGAAATTATTATTCTACAAACAAAATATAAGAAAACACTTGTTTGTAGTATCAGGGAAAAAAAAAATCGTTTGCCTGTCGGGGGTCCAACAGATTTTCAAAATTTGAACAACGAGCAAACAGACAGCGAAGTGAACCAATCAGAGAAGGGCGGACGTGACGTCAGCAGAGCGACAATACTCGGTGAGAAAGTAAACAAACAGAGTAGTGAAGAGCGGAGAGCTAATTCAACATGGCTAGCGCTACAGAGATCGCTGTAAATCACTAATGTCGTTGTTGCGGTAAAAACATGAGGATACGTGGTGTAATTGGAAACTCCATGTTGATTTTCGAACAGGGTTATAAGTCACGAAGCTCACCTTTCTTGCAGCGACTTGCGAATTTGGGTGTTTGCATTAAGACCCGAGTTAAATAGATCTATTAGAATGTGCAGGACTTGTGTAAACCTTGTCGGGCGCTTGGAACGGGACCTACCCATTTTTCGCAAATAGCAACAAGACGAGGAAACTCTCAATACTGAACCAACAACAGACAACACCTGGAGCTGGTGAGAAACGAGAACGCTCAACTCCTTCTAAAACTCCTAGAGCACTGAAGAAGATTCGCCGTAGCCCTCCCCCCACTCAGTCTGCAACAAGACGAAGCATCACACAGGTAAGTGTGCTGTTGCTATACGCTTTACTGAGTGTGTAGGCTATATCCAAGTAAACATTAGAGGCATGGAAGAACCCGATTTAAGGTGGATATATACAACACAGCAGGATATTTACAACACAGTATTGTATACTTTTTTTCCCGTATTTTTTTGTTTAGTTTTGTCATATTTTAGTGAAATAGTATCTCACCTGACAGTGTGAGGTCCTCCATGTTATCATTCACACTTGCCATGTCCTCACAGAGCCCTTCTGCCCCAGAGATCAAGTAAAGTTCAGTGGAGACTTTTAGCTCCTGTAGTCTCTCTCCACAGGTGGCCGCTAACTCCTTTCGTTTGCCGATTGCATGCTGGTAAGATGTTGTGATGGCCATTTTGCTTAGCCTCTTAAACGCAGCCTTTTTAGTGCCTCCATGCTGCAATATACAGTTCAGATAATAAGCAAAGGTTGACATCCGAGGCTCTCTCCCTCGTAGTGCTACACAAAGTGCAGTGCAAGCAGCTGGTAGACTTTTGCTGCTGATCGTTTGGAAAATGGACAGAAAAAATGGAGACATGTTTTCAAGGTCCACAAGAAGCTTATCAAATGAAAAAGACTTTAGATCCTCTGTAGTTTTCCACAGCATAAATGTGTTAAAGATCCCATGACATTGTACTTCTTGATGCTTTTATATGGCTCCTTAATGGTTCCCTAATACTGTAAATTAATCCTTCTTCAAAATCAACACTCAGTGCATGAGAAAGAGAGATAAGATGAGAAAGAATAGTCCATTATGGGCGTTGTTGCTTGAATGCAAATGAGGAGAAAAGAGATGGCCAATAGTAGAGGGTGGGGGCGTGGCCAAACTCTCCGCTCTTTCCTTTTCAGCTGTGCCTGTGCGCTCTGACCCATTTCCTTGTTTTTGCACGGGAGAGATTTGAAGTGTTCCATTGAAAAATAAACACATTTCCACATAAAATAAAATCAAACCACTGCTGTTCAAAGGTCCAGAGGCTCAGATAAAGGACTTCCGAGCCTAGAAACACTCGGACGTGCCTCCAGGCAAATAAAAAAACGCATTTCGCATTGCCTAGCGCATTCGCGGTCCAAACTCTCTGGGCGTGATTTACAGAGACGCTGAGTACAGACAGACGGGGGTGGAACTGCATTTGCATTTCTTTTTTCGATCTGACGTCAATCAGGTGCCTTGTTCAAACTCGCCCGTTTGAGCTCCGATTTTTTGTAACGCAGAAAAGGATCGCAAATGCTCAGTTTAGACATTTCACAACTTTTAACCATGGGGGGGGGGGCCTAAACAGGGTAGGGGAGCTCACATTAACGTTCAAAAACCTCAGAAAGTGAAAATTTCATGCCATGGGACCTTTAACTTTGAACTCCCTACAGTGTTGAAATTACTATTGTTACTATTACGTTGCCGTGGGGACAGGGCCTTAACACTGGCTTTTTTGTTTTGTAGAAACATTAACTGATAGTGGTTGTGATGAAATTAGATGAATATTCAATAAATAATAATAACCAATAACAATAAATAGAGTGATGGAAATGACTGTTGTGGAAATGACAATGTTTAGCATTTCTTTTAAAATCTCATGACATATTAGCATGCTAATCTCTGTTTTAGAGTTAGCATAAAATATACTCAAAATACACAATAACAAAACACAAAACTTGACCTTGATTTTGTTCTTGTTTCCCTTCCTTCCATGGAGCTAACGCTGCTATCCTGCCATGAGCTCCTGTCACATCACAACTGATGTGGTTCAAGTAGACAAAGGTTTAAAAAAAAGTTCAAAGTTACATTTTGTGGTGGAAATGACAGTGATCCCTAGGGAC
Source organism: Paratrypauchen microcephalus (assembly GCA_036785185.1). Classification (NCBI taxonomy): domain Eukaryota; kingdom Metazoa; phylum Chordata; class Actinopteri; order Gobiiformes; family Gobiidae; genus Paratrypauchen; species Paratrypauchen microcephalus. The sequence goes on along the minus strand of JAVJIX010000269.1, from coordinate 251,822 downwards.
AGGTGTTCTTTTCATGAAAAATAAATAAAATACTAATATATTGTTCAAGCACATGATATTTTTCATTAAAATAAGGAATTTCTGTGCCATTTGTCAATGAAGTTACTGCAGAGAGAAAGAGAGACATTTTTGATTAGATTTTAATATTTCATTTAATTCACATATTTATAATCGTTGATCATTATGTTATAATTTGGACATTTTAAATCACAATATTGATCTGAAATAATTTCATAGATAGATGGATATAATTTAATACTTTAATAATCCTTTATTATCCCAAATAAAATTCATTTCAGGCAGCAACAATATATAATAACATCACAAATTAAATGTATATTTCTGCAGGACCATGGAGGAGGAGATGCTCCGCCTCAGACACGAGAACCAGAGGCTCCAGCGGCTCTTGGACTCTGTTCTGAGGACTCTGAGCCCGAGAGACGTGCTCGACAGAACCGGTAAGTCTTATGGATCGTATGGATCCGATTTTTAACCTATGGGTGTTAATGTTAAGTATGAAAAATGCAGATGATGTAGAAGTCGTTATCCATTAGCACCATGGTGCTACGCTAACGGCTAATGACTTTTCTTAACGACTTACAACCTGTGACTCCAAATCACTTCAGATATTCACTCAAACATATTTACAAGTTCATGGACAGAAAAGACACCCCCTCAGCCTGACAGTAGAAGACTACAGACAAGTTCACAGAGTTCATGTCACAAGACTCACTTCAGATCACTTTTATATGATTAGTGCTTTATAAATAAAGTTTTGATTGATTGATCGATTTTATGTATATTGTACCATTACTATCAATAGTATGCAGTTCTAGTGTGGTAGTAATTATCATTATTAGAGGCGGTAAGGTAGAAATTATACTACTTGTTAGCAGTATTAGCACATAGCAGTATATAGCAGTCGTACTTGTGATGCAGTGATAGTATTAAATTTAGGGATAGCTGTAGTGGTGGAGGTGGTATCAGCGGTAGTAGTAAGGCGCTTTGTGTTACATTTTTTTGTATGAAAAGCGCTTTATAAATTATGTTTGATTGATTGAAGACTGCACGTGTATGTGTAAGTGTGTACTCTCTTATCTCCTGCAGATGCCCAGCTCCCCTCTCTGAGTCCTGGTCTGACTCCACAGATTAAAGAAGAACACGAAATCAAACAGGAGGAAGATGAACTGCAAGTGTGAGTCTCAGACACTTTCAAACTGCAATTCTTTATTTTGTCATTCATTCATTCTTATTCATTTCTATTACAAATATTCAGATTGGGTTTGAAATATACAAATGTCTTACATTTTTCAGGTCTGTCCCAGACTCCAGGGCTGTGAGGGTGAAGACAGAAGAGTCCTCAGCACATGAACAAAGAGAGACTGAGGGAGAGGACACGCAGGGACAGGACACCAGAACACATGTCCACTCAGAGACTGAGGGAGACACAGAGCACTCTTCTACTACTCCTACTTCTCCCACTACTACTACTACTAGTATGTATTTATGTATTTATGTATTTATTTATTTATTTATTTACCTTTATTTAACCAGGATTAAAAAAAAAAACTCATTGAGATTAAAAAATCTCTTTTACAAGAGTGTCCTAGCCAAGAGGCAGCATCAACACAGAGACAAAACAATAACACAAAATGTTCACATTTTCACACACAAAAGCATCAGAAAATGAGTCTTATGTGAAACATTTACAAATTGATCATTTTGTTTCAAGTTCAGTTAAAAGTGACTTGAAAGAGTCCAACGACACCAGACCTTTCAGTTTAAATTCCCTCTGGAGTTCATTCCAGGAATGAGCTGCAGCAAAACGAAAAACCTTTTTACCAAGTTGTGTGCGAGCTCTGGGCACAGAGAGCAGGAGCAGCTCCTGAGAGCGGAGACTGTAAGTGCTGCTGCTCCTCACCTCTATGAGCTGCTGGAGATAGGGCGGCACCAGCCCAACAAGACATTTATAAATAAAAAGATACCAATGCTTCAATCTACGATTTGTCAAGGAAGGCCAGCCCACACGGGCGTACAAGACACAATGATGGGTCAGGGACCTCATGTTTGTAATGAAATGTAGTGCACCATGATACACAGTGTCAAGAGCAGAGTCAAGAGCATGTAGACAATCAACAGAGGCATTCATATAAATTACATCACCAAAATCAAGAACAGACAGAAAAGTAACATTAACACATTTTTTACGAGCCTCAAATGACAAACAAGACTCAATTCTAAAATAGAAGCGTAACTTCAATTTCAGTCTGTGAATCCATTTTTGAATATGTGGCTTAAAGGAGGATTAACGTTTTTTTACAATCTGAGCCTTATTTCGGTAATAAAACAAGTTATTTTACTCACCCATAGCACTTTGGTGTGCTATGCTAAAGTGCTAAAGTTTGTGTTATTTGGAGACCGCAAACATATGCCCCGAGTACTCACGTTATGGATATCGCAAATCTAAAACATTTCCGGAAGTGTTCCAAATGACACCAAAGTGCTATGGGTGAGTAAAACAACTTGTTTTATTACCGAAATAAGGCTCAGATTGTAAAAAAACGTTAATCCTCCTTTAAAGGAAAAGCAATAATCGATCAAAATTCCAAGATATTTATATTCTGACACTTTTTCATTTGGTTTGCCTTCATTTGTGGTGATTTGAGGGAGATGTTGAGGTGGTGTTTTGGATTTGGAAAACAACATGCATTTAGTTTTATCTGAGTTTAAAACAAGCTTGAGATGATAAAAGGTTTTTTGTAATTGATCAAAGGCTCCTTGGAATTTGAACAGTGCGAGCTCTGCTGAGGGGGCTGAAGTGTATAGAATGGTGTCATCGGCATAAAGGTGTAGATTTCCATTTGTGATTTTATTGTCAAGATTGTTTATGTAAATAATAAAAATATGAGGCCTGAGAATAGAGCCCTGCGGGACTCCTGTGGACACTCTTTGCAGACTGGATCTATGATTCTGAACCTTGACACACTGAGTCCTGTCAGACAGATGGTTTGAAAACCAACCGTGTGATGTGAAAGCCCGATGCTGTGCAGTTTTTGTTCAAGCACAGTATGATCTACAGCAGGGGTGGCGAACACGCGGCTCTTGAGCCGCATGCGGCTCTCTGCCTCTAATCATGTTTTTTATATACTATGGCTCTTTGCCTCGTTTCATGTTTAGTTTTTTTCCTCTTAAACCAAACTCAAATCCATCAGAGGGTATTAAAAACAAATGACAAATAATATTAATATTAAAATTAATTTGGCAGATTGGGTGTTTTTATGCTGCTCCAGACACGTAAGTGACCGCCAATCACCTGCGCGGGTTACGTCTAATGCCGGAAAATTAAGTAAACATTTCATGTGCGTGCAGACTGTTACCCCCATGGGCAAAATGGCAAAATGCAAAGCTAAACAAAAATGAAGATGAACACAGGACATTTCTGGAAGAACGGGAAGTCAAAATGACAATCTATCCCACTTTCCTTCTTTGCGCAGCGCACAGCAGAAGGTCGCAGTTAAAATGAATACAGCGCAGTACGTGACACTGCTGGCGCAACTGCCCCAATCCCCACTTGTCACTGATGAGGCAGCAAGCGAACAGGACATGACTGAGCTACGCGAGGACAACAGACTGAAATCTCTTTTGAAAGAAGGCCCTGCTACGTTTTGGAGAACTGTGCCAACTGAAAAATACCCGTATGTAAAAAGAGCCGCTCTCAAACTGCTGTCGATGTTCTCATCAACATATGTCTGCGAGTCCCTGTTTTCTACCTTGAAACACGTGAAATCAAGTCCTCGGTCCGTTCTGACTGACACTCACGTACAGGAACTGCTCAGAGTGGCTACAACTGAATACAAACCTGATTTGCAGAGGATTACTGGAAACCAGAAATCCCACTGAGATTATCATCCCATCACTCCAGCAAGGTAAGAAAATCTGAGATGTAGTTTGGAAAAAAACACCTGACTGAACATGCTTGTGTGAATATTTTAATATTCCATCAGTTTACATGATACATGTTCTGTCTGTGCATCTGAAGTGTGTTCAGTAGTTGTGTGTGTCAGAGAGGCAGAGAATTAGATAGTGACAGAGAGTGTGTGGAAGTGTGCAAGTATTGTACACAAGTACAATACTTGCTGTTGTATTGTAAGGAGAGGAGTGTGTTATGGGAAATAATAATGGTAATAATGGTTTTAATTGCGTGTGTGTCTGTCTTGGCAGGTCAGTGCGTGGTGTGCCTCTTTGACTCTCACAGTTAAACATTTCGGCTCTTTTTGTCAAACGTGTTTGCCACCCCTGATCTACAGTATCGAAGGCTTTGGAGAGATCAACAAAAAGAGCTGCACAATGTTGTTTTTCGTCCATGGATTGCAAGATGTCATTAATTACTTTGATAGCTGCCGTTGTTGTACTGTGCTGTTTTCTGAAGCCAGACTGAGAGGGACATAAAATATTTGCAGAGAAATTCTTTTAATTGCATGTGAATGAGATTTTCTAACACCTTAGCTAGGATTGACTATTTGGAAATTGGACGATAATTGTTTAAATTTGTTGGATCTCCACCTTTAAATAAAGGTAACACATAGGCCGATTTCCATGTCTGAGGAATGGTGTTGGTGGACAGAGACAAATTGAATAGGTGTGTCAAAGGGGGAGCAATGACATCGGCCGCAGTTTTTAAATAATACGGCTCTAGCGCATCAGGGCCTGCTGATTTGGTTTGATCCAGACCCTTTAGGGCCCTTGACACATCCAGGATAGTGAAAGGGCGAAAAGAGAATTTGCGCGTCAGGTGTGGATTCATTGTTGGCTGAGGAGAGTCATGCAGATGTTTTGTAGAGTCAAATAATGACCCAGAGGCAATAAAATGCACATTAAAGCATGATAACGTCTCCATTTTGTCTGTTATGTTCCGGGAGTCTTTTATTATGCTTACAGGCAGCTCCATATCAGAATTAGTTTCATTTAAGGACTTTATTATTTTCCAAAATTTTGCAGGGTTGTTTAGATTTTCTGTTGTGTTTTTGATGAAATGGTCAGATTTTGCTCTCCGAATAGCAGTGGTGCAAGTATTACGGAGCTTCCTGAAGGCCAAACAATCAGCAGAGTAGTCAGTTTGTCTGGCGTTTGCCCATGCAACATTTCTGTCATGTAACAGTTGGGCCAAGTCTGAGCTATACCAAGCATTATTTTGACCTTTAACTTTGTAATGTCTGACTGGAGCATGTTTATCAAGTAATTTAGTAAAACTCTTGAAAGTAGCTCCAGGCTATCTCAGCATAATCCATTTGTATCATCCTATGCCAATCAAATTTTTGAAGATCTGGTAGAAAGCTTGTTCACAAAATTTTTTCGTATCCCTTTTGATAACAATGCATGGTTTTGTTTTTGGCATTTTTGTATTTCTCGGTGGCAGTGACACAATGATCACTAATATCATTCGCAAAGTAGTAGTAGTTGTTGCGTTCACTAAATCACGGGTTAAGTCACAGGTTCACAAAGTCATGGGTTACTAAGTGGGTGGTTCACTTACCTGGGGTTGAAGCTTAGTGGCTGGTTAACTGCCAATCATGTGTGCGGGCGCGAGGGGCGCGGACTATATGCGTAAGCGAGCACAAAATGTTTGTATGTGTCGTCTCGTCAGGAGAGCTACGTGCTACCGGTAAGCTATGCTGTTTCCATTTATCGAGCTGCTGTTTAAGTTAATTTCGTGCGCTACCGCTATTTATGGACATGGTTCGTATGCGTGGTTAACTTTCATGCCGGTGTTGTGTCGCGATGATAAAACATTGTTTCACTGTCGGTCTGATGTTTCGCTGTCAGCTCAGTAGTCTCCATGGCAGCTATATACCATAACAATTGTATGATATTAGCGTTTTATTGTCACGGTTAGTGGATTGGGTGATTTATTTAGACAGCATTCATGTATTGGTAATGTATATTTGATTTGGGCTAAAAATTGACTTGGCTAATTTACTCTTGTGTTCAAATACAATGTTTAATCAGAATAAGTGCATTTCTGTATTTAGATGCTTATGCTTTGCGTGTATAGAAATGTACTTGGTTAAAGTACAGCGCCGGCCTGATGGTGTTGAAGGCGCTGGAGAAGTCAAAGAACATGACTCTCACAGCACTCCCGGCGGTTTCTAGGTGGGTGAGGGCCCGCTGCAGCAAGTAGATGACGGCGTCCTCTACTCCTACGTTTGGCTTGTAGGCAAACTGCAGCGGATCCAGGGTGGGACTCACCACAGAGCGGAGGTGGCTGAGGATCACCCTCTTCATGGTCTTCATGAGGTGGGAGGTCAAGGCGACTGGTCAGTAGTGGGCCGGTTCCCTGGCGTTTGTTGTTTTGGGAACCGGGACCACACAGGAGGTCTTCCACAGGACAGGGACCTTCTCCAGGCTGAGGCTCAGATTGAACATGTAGCAGAGAACCCCACAGACCTGACCTGCACAGGTTCTCAGCAGCCTGGGGCAGATACCATCAGGTCCTGTGGATTTCCCCTGTCTGAGTCGCTTTAGCTCTGTCCTCACCTCGTCCGGTGTGATGGAGAGGGGGGAGTGAGGGGGGGATTGGGGTGGACTGCAGGGAGTGGTGGTGGTGGGGGGTGGAGGGGGGCTGGTGCTGGGTTGGGTCCGAGTGAAGGGGGAGGGGGATGTGGCCACCGGCCCGGGGAGGTGTGAAGAGAAGGGGGGAGTCGGCAGAGGGGCAGAGGGGGTGGTGGGCGCATCAAACCTGTTGAAATAACAGTTTAATTCGTCCGCCCAGCACTGATCACCATCAGCTGTCCCTCTGCCACTCTGTCCAAAACCAGAAATGCTCCTCAGTCCTCTCCACACGCCCCGTGCGTTGTTTTGGGCCAGCTGCTCCTCCATCCTCCTCCCGTAATCCTTCTTGGCCCGTCGGATCCTCCATTGGAGCTCCCTCTGGACCCTTTTCTGCTCCTCTCTGTCCCCTGAGTTGAAAGCCCTTTTCTTCTGGTTCAGGAGGGCTTTAAGCTCAGGGGTGACCCAGGGGTGGTTGTTGGAGAAACACCGTACCCTCCTGGTTGGCACAGTGTTCTCCACGCAGAAGTTGATGTAGTCTGTGATGCAATGGGTCAGGCCGTTGATGTCGTTTCCATAAGAGTCAGTGAAAATGTCCCCGTCTGTGTTCTGGAAACAGTCTCTCAGACTCTCACAGGCCTCCTGAATCCAAAGCTTTACAGAGCGCTTCTGCACAGGTCTTCTTCGCACCCTGGGTGTGTATGTATATATGTACAGTCATACCTCACCTTACGAAATGAATTTGTTTCAGAAGTGGTTTTGTAACGTAATTTTTTTGTAAGTAGAGTCGCAATGTAAAAGGCCTGATTCGTTCCAAGGCACCCAAAACCCCTAAACCCTGTTGGAGAGTGTATTTACAAGTGTATTTACGTTTCGGGGGATTCGGGCGGCTGCGAAGCCGAACCCGCATTATTTGAATTTTTGAGATTTCACGTTTCGTAAGTTGAATCTTTCATGTTCAGAGATGAAAATTTTACGTAAAGGCGTTTCATAACTTGGATTATTTGTTATTTGGGTCTTTCGTAAGGTGAGGTATGACTGTATATATATTTGTGTATATGCATAGCATATGTATGCATATGCTTATAATATGCTGTATTTATATAATTATATTGTTGCTATGTTATGAATATTCTATCGTGATTGTAGTTTACAGGTTTATAACCTACTATATGTGGAATCAATATCAATAAATAAATACCACTAGTTATAACACCGTGTGCTCTCCTTGACACACCGTTCGGTGGGGAAATCTTAAAGAACCGAACAGTAGTAGTAGTAGTAGTAGTAGTAGCAGTAGTAGTAGCAGTAGTAGTAGTAGTAGTAGCAGTAGTAGTTAGTAGTAGTTAGTTGGGTGGGTGGAAGGGAATGTAGGATTGTTTCTAATCACTGTAAGGCGCTTTGTGATTGCATTTTTTTGTATGAAAAGCGCTTTATAAATAATGTTTGATTGACTGATTGATTGATTGAAGACTGCACGTGTATGTGTAAGTGTGTACTCTCTTATCTCCTGCAGCTGCCCAGCTCCCCTCTCTGAGTCCTGGTCTGACTCCACAGATTAAAGAAGAACACGACATCAAACAGGAGGAAGATGAGCTGCAAGTGTGAGTCTCAGACACTTTCAAACTGCAATTCTTTATTTTGTCATTTATTCATTTCTATTACAAATATTCAGATTGGGTTTGAAATATACAAATGTCTTATATTTTTCAGGTCTGTCCCAGAGTCCAGGGCTGTGAGGGTGAAGACAGAAGAGTCCTCAGCACATGAACAAAGAGAGACTGAGGGAGAGGACACGCAGGGACAGGACACCAGAACACATGTCCACTCAGAGACTGAGGGAGACACAGAGCACTCTTCTGACACTGATGAAGACTGGACAGCTCCACTCAACAGTTTGAAAACATTTAACCTGGGTGAAAGATCCTACAGCTGTTCAACATATGAAAGGTAATTTTCCTTTAAGAATAGTCTTGTTAGACATGAGAGAACGCACACAGGGGAAAGACCTTACAGCTGTTCAGTGTGTGAGAAGACATTTTCTGTTCAGAGTAATTTTGTTAGACATGTTAAGACACACAGGTGAGAGACTTTACAGCTGTTCCGTCTGTAATAAAGAGTTTACACGTTGATAACATTTAAATATTCACATGAGAACTCACAAAACACTGTGACTGAGGGATTATTGATTGTGTTCATGAAATTCTCTTGTTCTAAATTCTGTTTTGGAGTTTGCTGCTGACGACTCAAAATAACGATGTTTGGCCCAGATCCAGCTCTTGTATCTGATTTTGAACCATAACAGGGAAACAACCCTCTGAGAGAGTCACAGGCAGCTGCTTCTACACTTTTACAACACATGTTAAAAGGAGAAATTCAATCTGTCAACTGGACAAAGTGCCTCCACTAAGGGGCGCCATCAGCTCAACAATCCACCCATCCCCTCCCTGTGTGACTGTGGCAGAGTGGTTATCCCGTTTCCTCCTCTGCAGAGAGAGAGACATTTAGATTTTAATATTTAATTTAATTCGCATATTTATAATCGTGGATCATTATGTTATAATTTGGACATTTTAAATCACAATATTAATTTTTAATTATTTCATAGATCGATATAATTTAATAATCCTTTATTATCCCAAATAAAATTCATTTCAGGCAGCAACAATATATAATAACATAACAAATTAAATGTATATTTCTGCAGGACCATGGAGGAGGAGATGCTCCGCCTGAGACACGAGAACCAGAGGCTCCAGCAGGTCTTGGACTCGGTTCTGAGGACTCTGAGCCCGGGAGTCGTGCTCGACAGAGCCGGTAAGTCTTATGGATCGTATGGATCTGCTTTTTAGCCTATGGGCATTAATGTTAAGTATGAAAAATGCAGATGATGTAGAAAAGTCGTTAGCCATTAGCACCATGGCGCTACGCTAATGGCTCATGACGTTTCTTAACGGCTTACAACCTGTGACTCCAAATCACTTCAGATATTCACTCAAACATATTTACAAGTTCATGGACAGAAAAGACACCCCCTCAGCCTGACAGTAGAAGACTACAGACAAGATCACAGAGTTCATGTCACAGGACTCACTTCATTTCAAATCACTTTTGTTTAAGATAAGATAAGATATGCCTTTATTAGTCCCACAGTGGGGAAATTCCAGTGTTGCAACGCACAGATCAAGAACAGCAGGAAAATGTAGCATGCAATAAAACAAGGTAATAAATAATGGCTTAAAATAATTTAAAAATAGACTCTAGAATGTAGTGTAGATAAAGTTGAGTAAGATGTTAACAGTGTTCGTTGTACAGTCTGACAGCAGCAGGAAGAAAAGACCTGCGAAACCTCTCCTTCACACAGCAAGGGTGAATCAGTCTGTCACTGAAGCTGCTCTCCAGAGCAGACAGGGCGTCCTGCAGAGAGTGAGACTCATGGTCCAGCATAGAAATGACCTTAGCCAGGACCCTCTGAACACTGAACACTGAGTCCAGAGGACAGCCCAGGACGGAGCTGGACTTCTTGATGACCTTGTCCAGCTTCTTCCTCTCCCTCTCTGTGATGCTGCTGCTCCAGCAGACCACACTGTACAGGATGGCTGATGCCACCACAGAGTCATAGAAGGTCCTCAGGAGTGGCCCTCTCACTCCAAAAGACCTGAGTCTCCTCAGGAGATAGAGCCTGCTCTGGCCCTTCCTGTACAGTGCATCTGTGGTGTGAATCCAGTCCAGTTTGTTGTTCAGATGAACACCCAGGTAGTTGTATGAGTCCACTCTCTCACTGTCCCTTCCCTGGATGTTCACTGAGGGGGCAGTAGAGTGGCGTCTGCGGAAGTCTCCCACCATCTCCTTGGTCTTCCCTGCATTGATGATGAGGTGGTTCCGCTGACACCACTCCACAAAGTCCTGTGTTAGTCCTCTGTACTCCACATCATCATCATCCTTGATGAAGCCAATGATGGCAAAGTCATCAGAGAACTTCTGCAGGACACAGCTGTCCGTGTTGTGTCTGAAGTCTGCAGTGTAGAGGGTGAAAAGAAAGGGCATGAGGACACTGCCCTGGGGCGCCCCCACACTGCAGGTCAGGAGGTCAAACACACAGTTCTTGGCTCTCACAAACTGGGGCCGGTTTGTGAGGTAGTCCAGGATCCAGTCTGCCAGGTCACAGTCCACACCAGCGGTCTCCAGTTTGTCCCTCAGGAGCAGTGGCTGGATGGTGTTGAAAGCACTGGAGAAGTCAAAGAAGAGAATACTCACAGTGCTGCCGGGGTTCTTCAGGTGAGACATTGAGCGGTGTAACAGGTAGATGACGGCGTCCTCCACTCCGATGCCAGGCCGGTACGCAAACTGCAGCGTGTCCATCGCTCTCCAGTGTCTTCATCAGGTGGGATGTTAGAGCCACCAGCCTGAAGCTGCTGAGGTCTTCAGCGTGCGGTGTCTTAGGCACTGGTACCATGCAGGAGGTCTTCCAGAGTTGTGGTACCACCCTCAGCTTAAGGCTCATGTTGAAGACATGCTCCATAACTCCGCACAGCTCCTCTGCCAGGACTTAAGGAGCCTGGAGTTGATGCCATCTGGTCCTGCTGCCTTCCTAGGTCTAATCTTCTTGAGCTCCAGTCTCACCTGGGCTGCAGAGAATGACAGTGGCAGGCTGGGGGGATGGGTGAGTCCATGTGTGGTGGTGGGCTGAAGAGCAGAGGCAGACGTGTGAAGAGGTGCAGGAGTTCCCCATTGTCCAGCTGGGGAGGTGAGATCTGGCAGCTGGGTGGGGGAGGGGTGGGTGATTGATCAAATCTCCGGAAGTGAGAATTGAGGTTGTTCACCCACTGCAGGTCCCCCTCCGTCTGGGCAGGAGGTGCTTTGAAGCCTGAGATGGTGCTTTATAAATAAAGTGATTAGTGCTTTATAAATAAAGTTTTGATTGATTGATTGATCGATTTTAGGTATATTGTACCATTACTATCAATAGTATGCAGTTCTAGTGTGGTAGTAATTATCATTATTAGTGGTGGTAAGGTAGAAATTATACTACTTGTTAGCAGTATTGGCACATAGCAGTATATAGCAGTCATACTTGGGATGCAGTGATAGTATTAAATTTAGGGATCGCTGTAGTGGTGGAGGTAGTAGTAGTAGTAGTAGTAGTAGTAGTAGTAGTAGTAGTAGTAGTAGTAGTAGTAGTAGTAGTAGTAGTAGTAGTAGTAGTAGTAGTAGTAGTAGTAGTAGTAGTAGTAGTAGTAGTAGTAGTAGTAGTAGGTTGGATGGGTGGAAGGAAATGGTGGGATTGTTTCTAATCACTGTAAGGCACTTTGTGTGACTTTTTTTTTTTTTTTTGTATGAAAATGCTTTATTGATTGATTGGTCCCTGTATGACCGGAGCAGGAGCTGTGTTCGCATTGCCGGTAGTAAGTCGGACTTGTTTTCGGTGCATGTTGGACTCCGCCAGGGCTGCCCTTTGTTCATTTTGTTCATTTTGCACTTTGTTCGGTTCTGTTCATTATATTTATGGACAGAATTTCTAGGCGCAGTCAGGGGCCGGAGGGGATCTGGTTTGGGAACCACAGGATCTCATCTCTGCTGTTTGCAGATGATGTCCTGATGGCTTCATCGAACCGGGACCTCCAATGTGCACTGGGGCGGTTTGCAGCCGAGTGTGAAGCGGCGGGGATGAGGGGAGGATGGAGCGTGAGATTGACAGGCGGATCGGTGCAGCGTCGGCAGTGATGCGGTCGGACCGGACCGTTGTGGTGAATTTACCGGTCAATCTACTTTCCTACCCTCACCTATGGTCATGAGCTCTGGGTAATGACCGAAAGGACAAGATCGCAGATACAAGCGGCCGAAATGAGTTTCCTCCGCAGAGTGGCTGGGCGCACCCTTAGAGATTGGGTGAGGAGCTCAGTCACACGGGAGGAGCTCGGAGTAGAGCCAGCTGAGGTAGCTCGGGCATCTATTTCGGATGCCTCCTGGATGCCTCCCTAGGGAGGTGTTCCGGGCATGTCCCTCCGGGAGGAGGCCCCGGGGAAGACTCAGGACGCGCTGAAGGGACTATGTGTCCCGGCTGGCCTGGGAACGCCTTGGGGTCCCCCCGGGGGAGCTGGAGGAAGTGCCCAGGGTGAAGGAAGTCTGGGAGTCCCTGTTTAGACTGTTGCCCCCCGCGACCCGGCCCCGGATAAGCGGAAGAACATGGATGATTGATTGATTGATTGATTGAAGACTGCAAAGTGTATGTGTAAGTGTGTACTCTCTTATCTCCTGCAGCTGCCCAGCTCCCCTCTCTGAGTCCTGGTCTGACTCCACAGATTAAAGAAGAACACAACATCAAACAGGAGGAAGATGAGCTGCAAGTGTGAGTCTCAGACACTTTCAAACTGCAATTCTTTATTTGGTCTTTCATTCATTCTTATTCATTTCTATTACAAATATTCAGATTGGGTTTGAAATATACAAATGTCTTACATTTTTCAGGTCTGTCCCAGAGTCCAGGGCTGTGAGGGTGAAGACAGAAGAGTCCTCAGCACATGAACAAAGAGAGACTGAGGAAGAGGACACGCAGGGACAGGGCACCAGAACACATGTCCACTCAGAGACTGAAGGAGACACAGAGCACTCTTCTGACACTGATGAAGACTGGACAGCTTCACTCAGCAGTTCGACCTGTGAGAAAACATTTAACGGAAAGGCCAACCTAGATAAACATCAAAAGATACACGCAAAGAAACCATTCAGCTGTTCAACATGTGAAAAGTCATTTTCCGCTAAGTGTCATCTTGTTACACATGAGAGAACTCACACAGGGGAAAGACCTTACAGCTGTTCAGTGTGTGAGAAGTCATTTTCTGTTCAGAGTAGTCTTGTTAGACATGAGAGAACACACACAAGGGAAAGACCTTACAGGTGTTCAGTGTGTGAGAAGTCATTTTCTGTTCAGAATAGTCTTGTTAGACATGAGAGAATGCACACAGGGGAAAGACCTTACAGCTGTTCAACATGTGAGAAGACCTTTTCTGATAAGAGTAATCTTGTTAAACATGAGAGAATACACACAGGGGAAAGACCTTACAGCTGTTCAGTGTGCGAGAAGACATTTTCTGTTAAGAAAAGTCTTGTTAAACATGAGAGAACGCACACAGGGGAAAGACCTTACAGCTGTTCGGTGTGTGAGAAGATGTTTTCTCAAAAGGCTCATCTAAATAAACATGAGAGAACGCACACAGGGGAAAGACCTTACAGCTGTTCAGTGTGTGAGAAGACATTTTCTCTAAAGGCTCATCTAAACGATCATGAGAGAACGCACACAGGGGAAAGACCTTACAGCTGTGCAGTTTGTGAGAAGACATTTTCTCTTAAGAGAAGTCTAAATAAACATGAGAGAATGCACACAGGGGAAAGACTTTACAGCTGTTCAACATGTGAGAAGACATTTTCTTTTAAGAGACATCTTGTTACACATGACAGAATACACACGGGGGAAAGACATTACAGCTGTTCAGTGTGTGAGAAGTCATTTTCTGTTCAGAGTAGTCTTGTTAGACATGAGAGAATGCACACAGGGGAAAGACCTTACAGCTGTTCAACATGTGAGAAGACATTTTCTTTTAAGAGTCATCTTGTTACACATGAGAGAACACACACAGGGGAAAGACCTTACAGCTGTTCAACATGTGAGAAGACATTTTCTGCTCAGAGTAGTCTTGTTAGACATGAGAGAACGCACACAGGGGAAAGACCTTACAGCTGTTCTGTGTGTGAGAAGACATTTTCTCTAAAGGCTCATCTAAATAAACATGAGAGAACGCACACAGGGGAAAGACCTTACAGCTGTTCAGTGTGTGAGAAGACATTTTCTCTAAAGGCTCATCTAAACGATCATGAGAGAACGCACACAGGGGAAAGACCTTACAGCTGTTCAGTGTGTGAGAAGACATTTTCTCTTAAGACAAGTCTAAATAGACATGAGAGAATGCACACAGGGGAAAGACCTTACAGCTGTTCAGTGTGTGAGAAGACATTTTCTCAAAAGGCTCATCTAAATAAACACGAGAGAATGCACACAGGGGAAAGACTTTAAAGCTGTTCAGTGTGTGAGACAGGCCTGGACTGGCCATCTGGCATACCGGGCATTTTCCCGGTGGGCCGACATTCCTCGGGGGCCGGGGCTGATGCTGTTTTTTTTTTTTCTTTTTTAACCTAGAGCCCGGTCACTGGCCCACAATTTACAGGAGGCGGCCCATTGGTCCATCTTCAATATAGACAGTGGACTAAACCAATCACGATATAGAAGCTTACGAGAGCGGTCCCACCCCTTTCCCTGCGCTGATCCCCGCCAGTTTCATAATCGGAAAAGCGCAAGAAAGGAGATGCGGAGAATTAGCGGGCGAAAATATTAAAAAGCCTCACTCTGGATTGGCTGGAGCCTCCATGTCCTCTGCAGCCCAGGCTGAAGGTGGACAGGGAGAGGAGCTGCAGTAGTAGCAGTGCTGCAGTCACTGTTAAGTTTACTTGTGTTATTGAAAAAAATGTACTGCAGCTTACAGCACAACATGCACCAGATTGTTTTAAACCCGCCTGCTCCATCTCCGCGCTCCCCCCGAACCGTCCGGACCATGGCCATAGACGAGCTCTTCTCCAAACTGAACCGGCGCCTGCTCATCGGGAACGGGGCCGCGGAGCCGGTGGCCGTGGACCTGGCGTCCCACGACCCGGAGGACAAACCCAGCACCGAGAGCGTGGGCTTGGAGCTGGGGGCGAAGCTGCAGCGGCGCGGGGAGCTGAACGAGGGCCGCGGAGAGGTGCACATGAGCAAAGTGTTCAACCCCTACACCGAATTTAAAGAGTTCTCCCGAAAACAGGTCAAAGACATGGAGAAGATGTTCAAAACGTGAGTGTGCCGTGCCGGGTCTGTGCGTAACGACGCGTGTGGACAAACTGTGGGTAAGGCAGTGGAGATAACAGACTGACACCCACCCAGACCTCAGTTAGTTATTACCTGGTTTAGATTCGATTTAGATCTGGTTTATGAATGGTTTACGCATAATGGAGAGAGAACATTCGGATGATAATAATTATGACTCACTGACTGCAGTGTTTTCTGATACTTCACATATCGTGCGTTTCGGAGCTAAATCGCATTCTGTACACGAGCTCCGGAGAAACGGACGTGTCCCGAACCTGTCCCGAAGGTCTCCCGAATGCGTCATGTGTCCAAGTAGAAGTTAAAAGTCCATTTTCATATCCTTTAGTGTCCTGCAGTGCCATTGCCATGTGTACGTGATATTTTACTGATCCGTTCCCAGTGTGGACGTGGTATTTTGTTTACCCGGTAAGAAAAAAATCCTGCGTTGTGTTGCCGTGTGGATGTAGCCTTAAGCGACCTTAAAGGTCCCATGGCATGAAATTTTCACTTTCTGAGGTTTTTGAACGTTAATGTGAGCTCCCCTACCCTGTTTAGCTAAAAAAAATGGCTAAAAATGGCTAAAAGTTGCGAAATGTCTAAACTGAGCATTTGCGATCCTTTTCTGCGTTACACAAACCCAGTGTTGAAACGGGCGAGTTCGGACAAGGCACCTTTTTGACGTCAGATCGGCAAATGCAGCTCCAGCCCCTCCCTCTGTCTCCGCTCAGCATCCCTGTATATCCCGCCCAGAGAGTTTGGACTGTGAATGCGCTACGCAATGCGAAATGCGTTTTTTTATTAGCCTGGAGGCACCTGCGAGTGTTTCTAGGCTCGCAGGTCCCTTACCCGACCCTCTGGACCTCTGAAATACCAGTGGTTTAATTTTATTTTCTGTGTAAATATGCTTTTTTTCATTGCTAACTCTCTCATCTGTCTCTCACGGAAGGGCAGACACAGTGGAGCCAAGCTGCGCTAAGCTGCGGGGGAAACCCGCCCCCTCCCCCGCTCCTCAGCCAATCTCTCTGTCCTTCTCATTTGCAGTGAAGAAGCAACACCCACAATAAAGAATTTTAGACACATATCTAGCCTCATGAAGACTGTCAGAGTCATATCTCATGCAGTGAGTGTTGATTTTGAAGAAGGATTCATTTACAGTATTAGGGAACCATTAAGGAGCCATATAAAAGCATCAAGAAGTACCATGTCATGGGACCTTTAAGTGAGAGCATCGTTACTTCAGCTCAGCCATCTTGCCTTGTGTCGTGTTGCCTTAGTTTGAGATTTATCTGATCATTATCAAAAATAAAAATGTTACCTAAAGATACTAAATGTTTTGATGGTTTAGATAGTTCCACAGTTTTTCCAGGTAGTTCCCAATATTTTAATTTTTAATTTAGGTTTTCTATTTATCACTTAATAAACTGTAATAATCTGTCCCTCTTCCTGTCTGGTCAAGCCAAGCTGTTGAGGAGAGAGAAGAGAGAGTAGACTACTTTTCCCGTCCAGAGCCTGCGAGAATGTAAGAATATTTAAATCACCTCCCAAAGCAAGATGCTACAAACCCTGTAGTGAAGAAGGTGTTTCCCCTCGGCCAAGACGTAACAATAGTAGAATACATTACTTTGGGGAACACAAACATAAATTAGTCTGTTGTGCTCCGCTAATTATGAGGGGCCGTTTTTTTGTCCCAGTCCAGCCCTGGTGTGAGAAGACATTTTCTGTTCAGAGTACTCTTGTTAGGCATGTGAAGACACACAGGTGAGAGACTTTACAGCTGTTCTATCTGTAATAAAGAGTTTATACGTCGATAACATTTGAATATTCACATGAGAACTCACAAAACACTGTGACTGAGGGATTATTGATTGTGTTCATGAAATTGTCTTCTTCTAAATTGTGTTCTAAATTCTGTTTCGGAGTTTGCTGCTGACCACTCAAAATAAAGACGTTTGGCCCAGATCCAGCTCTTGTATCTGATTTTGAACCATAACAGAGAAACAACCCTCTGAGAGAGTCACAGGCAGCTGCTTCTACACTTTTACAACACACTGCATGGTGTAAAGGCCCTTCTCCTGAACTATAAGAAAAACTGATTCTGATTCAGACTGATTCTCTGCTCCTGGCCCCACCTCTTCATAGCCGCATTACACCAAAGCAAGTTTGTTTTTTTGTGTGTGACTACCTTTTAACACTTGTCTGGAGTAGACATGTTTCAGGAAATTGGCTTAAAATTGGTCAAGCACCAAATGTGTCAAGCTTTATTTATAGAGCCTTTTACAACACTCAAGTTGACCAAGACTTTTTACAATAAAATCAAAACTTAAAACATTGAAATAAATAAAGCAGAAGGTGACTGTGTCTTATCCTCTGACCCACACAGTCGCTCAGCCTGGTCAGAGACTGGATTTGAACTACAACCTCAGGGCTTCAGTACAGACCCTGAGCCCCTGAACCACACAACAGCACATCAGGCCTCGGAATATTTTCAGCTTTAAGTATTTTTAAGGTAACTTGAATTGCATAATTTCACATCATACTTTTAATTGTCGTACAGTTTACTGGAGTGAAGACTGAGTAATACGTTGATGTTGAAAATATTTCAATATTTTTGGTACATTGGAAATACCAGAACACATTTTTACACATAACATCTGTGGCTCAGTGGCAGAGCGCTTGTCCATGAGCCCAGAGGTTCACAAATCACTTTTAACCACCCCAGACTGTTTTTGTGTCTTTGGGCAAGACACTTCACTGGCTGTGTCTGGGCCTCAGCCAAACAGACCTCCGTGTTCAGACGTTCGCTGGTGCCACCTTCAGGGTGAGTATTCTGTAGGAAGTGTCTAGCACAGGGCCACGAGGACATTATGCAGTGGAGCTGGGATCGAACCGTAGAACTTTAGGTTAGAGGGTGAAACTGTCTTAAAATGTGCTCTAACTCTTCTGATCTCTGGAGTCGGAGTGAAAGGGCGCCCTCCCTGTGGAATTCAGCGGAAATGTCCTAAAGACCAGGGACTAGTTTTGAATTGGATGTCTCTCTCAACCCATCAGTGGATCGTTATTGAAGTTTTTTTGTTGTTTGTGAAGAATCCCTCAGTCGTCCAGGTAGAATCCATGGTAAAACGAGAAATTCAATTTGTCAACTGGACAAAGTTTATTTGGTCGAAAACGTTCCACAGCTCATCTGAGGTGCTTCGTCAGTTCTGGTTAGAGTGCTGATGGACACTGCTTATATCTAGCTGCAGGGAGGAGCTAACTACACTGAAATTATTCTGAAACTCTCCCACCTCTTGTTTTCAGCTTTCTGTCTTTTGTTTTTTTAGTTTCTGTCTGGCGTCTAGTTTAGCATACCCATTCAAACCCAAATGGTGTTTTCACACCTCTGGACCTGACCTGGCTAGCCCCTTTGTTTCCTTTGTTTGTTTTGATTTCGGTTTGAGAATGGAATTGTATATGGGAGACAAATTATGTCTGACTCCCCCATTCCTGTTTAAAGGGATAGTGCGTTTTTTATGTTAATCTGTATGGGTTTCCTTCTAAAAGTTACGTGTGTTGACACCGGCTTACCTCTGACAGTCTCAGCTGATCCCGGTTCGGCTCGCTTTCTGGAGCCCACGTAAGTAGGTCCGGTAACTTCCCTGTAACATGAAATAAAGCTTGTTTTTCTTCTCAAAACAAAACATTTGTTAGAAAGGTGATATATTTGCGTCCCAAACAGTTGTCCACGAAACATCCAGCAGCGTATTTCGCATTCGCGTATTGTCTCTCTCCACTCGTATCACTACACCCATTTTAACTCTATCAGCCTGTTCACCTTCAGCGGATGTCTACGCCGAAGTTTACAAGTGAACAGGCTGATAGAGTTAACATGGGTGTAGTGATACGAGTGGAGAGAGACAATGCAGTCACCTGGAGGTCCTGGCTGTTTGTTCAGAGATGCACACATTTTTTTCATTGGAGGAGGCGCTGTGTTATTTAAGATTTTAAAGGTGATTTGAATAGGTGATTAAATTGTCAAAGTTTAGCATGTTATGTTGTGCAAATATTGGACAATGATGATATCGCAGTGGCTTTTTGTCCAGTATCTTAACAGCTTGAACCTGGTAGTGATGGGACAAATGAACCGAGGCTCCGAAGCGTGTGTCGAGCAAAAGTGGGCGTGCCAAATGAAGCCTCAATTCGAAGCGTGTGTCAAGAATGAGGAAATCACGTGACCGAGGCCTCGGTTTGTGCGGATGATGTCATTGTTTCATTGAGCGTGTCACTTCCTTATAAGCGCTTTGAATCACACGGCACACTGTGGTGTTGTCGTCGTTTGTAGTGAGTTAGTGAGTTATTGAGCTAGTCAGTCAGTTATTTAGTTGAACATTTTACTTGTAGCCTTCTGATGTAAGCTCTAGGCTATATTTTCTTATACACTTGGGAGTTGGTTAAAAGTATAGATGTTTGGTTGTTTGCGTTTACTGTAAATGATTCACTCCTGTTTGGTGTGGGCACTTTCTTCTGCAGTCACATAATATAGGTTTATACACCAACAATCCAACTCCTTTTTACAGATGGAGCCTGCAAGGAAAAGGAAGTCTTCCCCAGTAAGGGAATATTTTGAGTTGACCGCTCATAATAAGGTGTGAAAGTGTTAAGAATGAACAAAAGGAAACACTATAGCCTTGGCCAATAGCGCCACATCAAAACAAAAAGTACCAAAGCAACAATTTCCTAACATTTATGTGCTTGTTTGGGGTAATATTTTTAGCAGATGTTTAGTTATTACAGAGATATGGTTTTCTGCTTGACATTCTGTCTCCTTTAGTGGAAGTAGAGTTCCTTCAAAATAAGAGAGCCCCATTGACTTTGCAGCAATCATATTTTACAATACAATAGCAACCGGAAATGGAATGCTTTCAGTGATGGTAACTTGAAGCTCCATTGTACAACGCTTCTGAAAAATCTTCTT
This sequence comes from Paratrypauchen microcephalus, assembly GCA_036785185.1. NCBI lineage: Eukaryota > Metazoa > Chordata > Actinopteri > Gobiiformes > Gobiidae > Paratrypauchen > Paratrypauchen microcephalus. Next base: position 231,429 of record JAVJIX010000269.1, on the reverse strand, counting down.
ATTAGGAATGTCCACAAAGGCAGTAAAATAATCAGAGAAACAACAGTGGTTACCCTGCTAGGATTTTCTTATGTTCTCCGGCATCATCCGTGCCATGTGAAAGAGTGTTTTCAAAGGCTGGAGAAATACTGTGCAAAAAAGAAACCATCTTAACCCAAAAACATCGGAAAAACTTTTGTTTTTAAATAAAAATGAGTAAAACCAGCATTTGTTTGACACTTTTATTGGAATTTCAATTAAAAGCAAAATTATGTAATCTTATAATCTATACATATATGTAGGCTCTATATAAATATTGACTGTCTTAGCTTACAAAAGCTATTCACATATTTCAGCTCAGGTCAGGGTACAAATGGGCTACAGTATGGCATTGTCTGTAATACATTAAATCATACAGCAGATGGCAGTATTTCGAACCATTTATGCGAGGCCTCGAGTAGTGAACCATTTGGTGAAACAATGTATTGGAAAGCCTCATTGATTCATGGGGCTTCGTTTTTCCCATCACTACTACCTGGCCAGAGAGAAACGAACTGTTGAACACATATGACAGAATTGACAATAAAGCTGAACTTTGATCTTTGATCTTTTTGAACAGGAGACGGTTCCAGGTACAGCTCTCTGCCTCTCTCATTCAAACTAACACTGTAAAGAGAGGTAGACCTTCAGTGGATGAGGAAAGATCACCACTAAGTGCTAAAAATATAGTGTACAACACTCCGAAAGGACAGCATTGGACACTTTCCTCATAAAGATTTAAAAAAGCGGCCAGTGCAGGTAAGAGCAGATACACATCCACCTCTTGCATGTAGTCCAGTCTTCCTCACCACATCCTCCTGAAGCTTTCCAAAATAAAAGCTCTTCACCTCTTTCCTGTCACAATAAGAGTTTTCACTTGTAAGAGCCTTTAGTTTGATAGTCACTATTGTTGGTTTGTTTCAGACATGTCCTCCACCAGTGAAAGGAGCTCTGAGGAGATGCTCCTGTGCTCCATCTGTCTGGAGGTGTTCTCTGAGCCAGTGATCACTCCATGTGGACAAAACTTCTGCCGACGCTGCATCTCTCAGGCCTGGGACACTGATGGTCCCTGCATATGTCCTCTGTGTAGAGAGGAGTTCCACAACAGACTACAGCTCAAGGTCAACATGCTCCTGAAGAAGGTGACCTCAGGGTTTAAGAAAGCCGAGCTGAAGAGAGCGCAGCAGAGTGCGGTGGAGGTGACTCTGGGCCCAGACACGGCCAATCCTTGGCTCGTTCTGTCTGAAGATCTCGAACAGGTTCATGACACTGATGTTGTGAAGGAGCTCCCAGACTCTCCTCTGAGGTCTGATAAATATATTATTGTTTTAGGAAAACAGACTTTTTCTTCAGGCAGGTTTTACTTTGAGGTTCAGGTCAAAGGGAAAATAGAGTGGGATTTAGGAGTGGCCCAAGAGTCCATCAACAGGAAGGAACTGATCAATTTATTGCCCAAAGGTGGACTGTGGCGCATCGTCTTAAGAAACAAAGATGAGTAAATAGCTTGTGCTGGCCCTTCTGTCCGTCTGTTCCCTCAGACAGCTCCTCAGAAGGTCGGGGTGTTTGTGGACTATGGAAAGGGTCTGGTCTCCTTTTATGATGCAGATTCTGCAGATCTTCTCTACTCCTTCACCGACTGCTGCTTCAAGGAGAAGATGTTTCCATTTTTCAGTCCCGGTTTAAATGACGGAGGATCAAACTCTGCTCCTCTGGTCCTCACTGCAGTGGAGAATTTGAGCGGAGACAAAGTACAAAAGTAAAAGTACTGCACTGAAGTATAATTTTGAAGTATGCGTACTTTATTTAGGTCCATTTTACTGTGGATATTTTTTCTTCTGTATTTGGATCTCCTTATAGTTTGGAACCTGAGTTATTGTAAAGAAAATAAGAATTGACAGTGTCCTGGTGATGTAAATAAACAATTTAATGCTACTCTGTCCCACTGTGTCTGTGTGTCAGATGCCCTCCCGTCCTCCTGTATCCCTGTGTCAGATGCCCTCAGATGCCCTCCCGTCCTCCTGTATCCCTGTGTCAGATGCCCTCCCGTCCTCCTGTATCCCTGTGTCAGATGCCCTCCCGTCCTCCTGTAACACCAGTGCTCTGTTTGTAAAAAGAGGTTTGGGTCTAAACAGGTTTTACAAAGACACACTAGAGTTGACACAGGTGAGAAACCTTACAGCTGTTCAGTCTGTAATCCACAGTTTCCCCAGAGCTCTCATCTGCAAACACATATGAGAAGTTACAGGAGAGCAATAGTCTGAACAGAACGTGTCTTTTGGAGTCGGCTTCAATCATTTCGAGTCAAAAGGTCGTCTCCTTGTATTACTACATCACTTCATATTTCAGTCTCGTCTCAAATGTTCCATGAGCTGAGTTGTTTGAACAGAATCCTTCTTCACAAATCTAAAGCCGATACTTCAGAGAATGAGTTTGTTTTCAAAAATGCTCTTCCAGGGCTAAAAGGACCCAAATGATTCTAGTGAAGGTGTGTGGAGTTTAAAAACACAATGGAGCACTTCCTGTATCACCACATGACATCACGAGGTGGAACAGTGTTTTCAGTTTGAGAGAAGAACTCTAAATCTGCAGGTTTGTGAGTTAAACATGTGAATGGAACAAAACACAAACTCCTACATTATTTTAAATAAAGTAACGTTTTATCGATTAAAATTTGAATCTAAACAAGAACTTATTTTGATATAACTGAAATGACTCGGTAATGACCGAAAGGACGAGATCACGGATACAAGCGGCCAAAATGAGTTTCCTTCGCAGAGTGGCTGGGCACTCCTTTAGAGATAGGGTGAGGAGCTCAGTCACATGGGAGGAGCTCGGAGTAGAGCCTCTGCTCCTCCACGTGGAGAAGAGCAGCTGAGGTGGCTCGGGCGTCTGTTCCGGACGCCTCCCTTGGGAGGTTTTCCGGGCACGTCCCACCGGGAGGAGGCCCCGGGGAAGACCCAGGACACTCTGGAGGGACTATGTCTCCCGGCTGTCCTGGGAATGCTTTGGGGTCCCCCCGGAGGAGCTGGAGGAAGTGTCCGGCGTGAAGGAAGTCTGGGAGTCCCTGCTTAGACTGTTGCCCCCGTGACCCAGACCCGGATAAGAGGAAGAAAATGGATGGATGGAAATAAATGCTGTTCTCAGTCTCTGCTGTGGTATCGTTCATATCAGGTATTGATAGATGCTTACAGTCAATAATCGGTATTGGAACTGAATAAGCTGGAATGCCAAATATAAAACTTAGAACTGAAAAGATTAAACTTACATCACACAATTCCTCATTCAGTCGATTTTTTTTTCTTTATGTTTACTACTTTTAGATGTTATATACATACAAAAGATACCAAATATATGAAACAACATAGAATTATAGCAAAAAAAAAAAATCAACTAAATGTTTTTTATTTTATATATTTATATAAACATTTTTATATAGTCTCTCACTTGTAACCCGATGTCGTGGTACATGGAGTTGACATTGTCCAGTTTGTGGTTGAAGTCCAGCAGTTGTCGTGCTGGATGATCGGCCGACATGGTCATTTCAGCGGGCATAGAGTTCCTGGAGCAGAGGAGGGCTTTAAGAATAAAGACGAGAGAGAGACACCACACAGAGCAAATGTACTGAGGCTGGGCTGCGATACAGAACAAATTATTTACAATTTAGACCTCGACAAAGATTATCTGAAATGTCTCTGTGTGTCAGATGCCCTCCCTGGGTGTTATTCTGTGTAAAAGCTGCTCATCCTGTAGTTTACACTTCTACAAACATGTTCTGAAGTAGGGCTGGGCGGTGTACTGCTTCATACCTAATACCTAATAATGCTACAAGGAATGCAAGAAATCATTACTTCTCCACAATAATCACCAACCACAAAAATAATTCAAAAGTTCTTTTCTTAACCATTGAAAACATTTTAAACCCCGATTCTAACACGTTTTTCCTGACACCCGCTGACTCTCTCTGCGAGCAGTTTGCTGACCACTTCACGGGAAAGATAAATACTATCAGATGTGATATTTTATCTCGTCAAAGCTCTGTTTCTAACACATCTGAGTGTTTGTCTCGACCAGAGAAAACTCTGGACAGTTTTGTCCTGGTTAATGCCAAGACTAAACCAGATCTAAACCAGGACTAAACCAGGTCTAAGCCAGGACTAAACCAGGACTAAACCAAGATTAGCACCCCTGGTCTAGAACCTGTGTGACGTGTATTTCTCCTTCTGACTCTTGTGTTTGTTCACAGGTCAAACCAGCGCTCCATCCTGATGCTTCCTGGTTTTTCACACTTTCATATTAAATTCCAACTTTCTCCTTCTTAAATCTTATAAATATGACATGATTGCGTGGCAGAGTGGTTAGCAGTGCTCTTGGCTCATATGTAGAATGTGTTTTTGTTCTCCAGACCAGGATCCTGACAGGTTTAACCCAGAGACACTGAAGGATGGGTCAAATGCAGAGGGCACATTTCTTTCCTTGGACTTTTCCTGGAGCGGTTGTTTAAAGGGCTCGTTCATTTTAAACCTAAACCTGGGTACACGGCGGGGCGTCTTCTTCATGATCTCTGCTCTTTTGCTTTGGGGCTGATATGAAATGTGGAAGAGGTTTGGAAAGATTGCAGCACATTTCTTCCACTTTGGCCCAGAGCAGCTTAAACACCGACTGTGGAAGATCTCATAACTCGAACATGAAGAACATAAAACAAGTTCACGCAAATATTTGAAATGACATAATTAAAGGCGCCGTACCTGATTTTTACTGTCTTAAAGGAATATTAACGTTTTCACAATCTGAACCTTATTTCGGTGATAAAACAACGTCATTTACTCACCCTAGTACTTTGGTGTCATTTGGAGCATTTCCGGAGATTTTGTAGTTTAGCGATATCCGTTTAACGCGAGTGCTCGGGGCACGGGGTTGCACTCACCAAACGACACAAACTTTAGCACTTTTCAGATGACAAAAGCTCAATGTTCGCCTACAGTTTCGCTGGAGTCCAAAGTGGTCTGTAATACGATATCCATCCATGGTTTCGTGTTTGGGTCCATTCTCAAAGCAACTAGCCCCAGCTTCAGTAACTCCGGATTGTGACGAGGAAGCCTGTGAAACTCAACTTCGTCCAAGCTGTCATTTCCTTTTCACAACCAGGATAAATGCATGTTCGCACCATTTCGGGTTTTCTCAAGCAGAGATGTTTATGACTGTAACAGAGAGCTGAGAGCGTCGTGTTATCTGCAAATCAGCTGTGAATGCGCGCATGCGCACTGTCCTCGTCATCCAATGAAAACATGGATGGATATCGTATTACAGACCACTTTGGACTCCAGCATTGAGCTTTTGTCATCGGAAAAGTGCTAAAGTTTGTGTCATTTGGTGAGTGCAACCCCGTGCCCCGAGCACTCACGTTAAACAAATATCGCTAAACTACAAAATCTCCGGAAATGCTCCAAATGACACCAAAGTACTCTGGGTGAGTAAATGACGTTGTTTTATCACCGAAATAAGGTTCAGATTGTAAAAACATTAATATTACTTTAAAAACAGGAAAAACAGAACGAGTTCATTGTAAACAGTTTGCAGTGGTCCAAAGTTCTTCCTCACTTCCCTTATGCGTTCAGAGCGTTCTCATTATTCACCACGATGAGTTTATATGAGAGTGGAGTTTTGTCATCGTCATTATCTGGACCATACAGACTCTAAAACACGAAAAGACCTTTTTTATACCAAAGACAGAGGCTTTATTCAGCCAAAACGTCCAAAAAGAATCATTGTCATCACGTATTCTGTATTTAGAATCCTTCAGTCTCCATATTTGACCCTTTATTTGGTTGATAATATCTTTAAAAAGTCTCCAGTAGAAATGTGTGAGCAGTGGACTCTTAAACGTCCTCATTTTTGCAGCTCTGTTTTACGCCGTTATTGCAGATCTTCTCTTTTCTATTGGGATCAAACTGTAGCTGTGTAGACGACATATTTAAGATAAGATAAGATAATCCTTTATTTGTCCCACAATGGGGAAATTGCAGTGTCACAACGCAAGTTTCAGAAACAGTAGGAAAATATGAGCATGCATCAAAATTAAGATAAATAATAATAAGTATGTACAATCAACATTTAGGATTTGAGTCTGTTTCTTAATCTACTCAAGACGTTTATTGATACTTTGCAGCTGATTTCATCAACATTCCCTGGGGGTGTGACGCTAACTGTAGGCACTGCTCTGTCTGAAGCTCCTGTTACTCAAGTTAGACTTTAAATGGATAGTGCGTTTTTTTTTATTTATGTTAATCTGTATGGCTTCCCCTTCAACAGTGTCGTGAGATTAGCACTGATTTACCCATGACAGCGTGCTCTGGTCCCGGTTCTCCTCCGGTAACGTAGCTCGTGAACGTAGTTCTGGTAAGTTAGCCAGGACAGTTAATAAAGCTTGTTTTTCTTCTCAAAACAAAACATTTGTCCGAAAGGTGATATATTTGCGTCCCAAACAGTTGTCCACAAAACATCCAGCAGCGTAGTTAGCATTCGCATATTGTCTCTCTCGAGTCGTATCCCTGCGCCCACGTTAGCTCTATTGCCTGTTCACTTGATGTCGCCGTACCGCATCCGCCGTACACTTCCGCTAAAGGTTAACAGCCTAATAATAAGTAATAGGCGCGCAGTGATACGAATCAAGACGAGATATGTGAATGCTAACTACGCTGCTGGATGTTTCATGGACAACTGTTTGGGACGCAAATATATCACCTTCCGGACAAATGTTTCGTTTTGAGAAGAAAAACAAGATTTATAAACAGCCCCTGCAAACTTACGGGACCTACTTACGTGGGCTCCAGAACCCGAGCAGAACCGGGCTGAGCGGAGACTGTCAGAGGTAAGCCGGTGTTACCGCACGAAACTTTTAGAAGGAAACCCATACAGATTAACATAAAAAAACCTGCATTATCCCTTTAATCTGAATTTTGTTTTAGCCCAATCTGACCATAAAGATGGTTGAGACTGATTTAGCTGGAACTCTGCTGTTAAAGTCCCTCTAAATTTAAAATAACATTACCACAAGCGAGCAGATTTTCATTTCGTCGCTCTCACCTTTTAGTTGGAAATCAAACTCCTAAACAGGACCACAAACGCTCGGACTGAAAATGTGCTCTTTAAATCCACTTTGTGTTTTTTCTTGACTTTTCACACCATTGAAAACCTTTCTTCACAGTGTTTTATGACGTGTGCGTTGTGTCACCATGGTAACTGCTGAACATTCCACCATAGAGATACATGCAGAACACCCCCAGCGTGACGTCACTGCAGAGTATCGATTGTCAATGCTGCTTTTTTTTTTTTCCTCCGTTGTGAAAAAGTTGTGATTTATTTTGTTTATTTAAAAGCCGTTTGTGTCCGTTTGTGTTTATTATTTTATTCTGGTTTATTTTTGTGTGATTTGTATAAACTTTTGCGAAGGTTCGTTTAGACGCACCGCTTGAACTAATCAGGATATTTTTGCTTTTCAATAAAATCTATTTGGGTGAAAAAGATCGTCCTCCAAACATCTTTGCTTAACGCTGGACAGAACGAGATACTAATCAAATCACTAAAACCAGTATCGAAACTACATACTCATTTAAGCAAATATCAATACTGAAAAAAAATCACAACTGGATAAAATCGGACTTTTCCTGATCAGTTTTATTTGTGTATCAGGATCACTGTCCAGTATCAAATCTATTCTTTAATATTGAAATCGAATGGGAAAAGATGATCAATTCAACAATAATAGGATTACATGTATTTATCTCCATGGAGACGAGCATGTGACACCACCAGGCCAAGTTACAGGTCAGTTCTGTGGGGAGGAGAGTGTGCTCATATGAATACATTTTGAGGAATAACCTCTGTAATTAAATCTTACACAGATTAATTGAATATCTGACTGTGGAACATTCTAGGTGAAATAATGATGTTCCATGGAGAAAGTGACATAATGCACCTTTAAATAATGAGTTTGATTAGTTCTGGACTCATGATTATGGGAGTACACGTCATCCAACGAGCTGTGAGCTTTGGATTTCTTCACTAATAGTTGAATTAGTTTGATTCTACAGAGACTCGTTTGTAGAACTGAAGCTCCGCCTCTTCATAGAGACACTGAAACAAGCAGCAGGTTTTCATTCATGTGTTTTTATTGTTGAAAAGCGGATACATGACATTTTCAACTCTACATGTATCACCCAGAGTCTGAATGTTTTTAATCAGTACAGAGCAGTGGGCGGGGATAGGGGGTAGTTGAAAGGACAATACGAGATGACTCAAACATGCATGAATCAATCGAAATATAACTTGGAGTAAGATGATGATGATGGAACACTTGACCTGTGTCCCCACACTGTGTCTCTTCTGTTTATTTAAAAGCCGTTTGTGTCAGTTTGTGTTTATTATTTTATTCTGGTTTATGATTGTGTGATTTGTATAAACTTTTGTGAAGGTTCATTTACTTATTAACTGTAGACGCACTGTTTGAACTTCAATAAAATGTGTTTGTGTGAAAAAGATTGTCTCCAAACATCTGTGATGAACGCTGGACAGAAGCGCTCATATCACGTTAAAATGACACGAGAGCAGCGCCATCTCGCGGTCCAGATGTCACTTTACAGTATAAGGATTTATCCACGTGCTCGGCCAGTGGTTATCTACAACTTTAACTGTCTGTTTGTCTCCATGGAGATGTTTAATGCCATAATGATGAGCATTCTGGGCAAAGCAAGAACATCTCCACGGAGACGAGCAGGTGGCAGACCCTCCTGAAAAGTTCCACACTGTTTATGCACCAAACTATAGACTCTACAAACACATTTACATTTATATATACACACCTATATACAGTCTAAGACTAGACCAGGTCTGAACCAGGACTAGACCAGGACTGAACCAGGACTAGACCAGGACTAGACCAGGACTGAACCAGGACTAGACCAGGACTAGACCAGGAGTGAACCAGGACTAGACCAGGTCTGAACCAGGACTAGACCAGGACTAGACCGGGACTGAACCAGGACTAGAACAGGACTGAAAAAGGACTAGACCAGGGCTGAACCAAGACTAGACCAGGACTAGACCAAGACTGAACCAGGACTATACCAGGACTAGACCAGGACTGAACAAGGACTAGACCAGGACTGAACCAGGACTCGACCAGGCGTCATGTCTCTGGGTTAAAACACATTCATATTTTATCAGGTTAATAAGTTAGTGAAAAGGCGACTCCTCAGCGGCTCCAGCAGCACAGAGCAACAATCAGCCAACATGAGTCTACGTTCAGGCAAAAACTATCTGAGAGATTATGAACAGCAGAATGCAGCAGGGGCAGAGTTCGAGCCAGACTTCAATGCAGAACAACCAGACATCACTGCAGCCACAGACCGACCGGACCCTGCAGACCAGCCAGACCCTGTGAACCAACCACCACCAGAGAGACAGCAACCATCACCTCCATGCTGTAACCGACTGTAACCGAGAACTGAGAACGTCGTGTTACCTGCAAATCAGGCAGGTTCCCCACAGCGGAGAGGAACCCCTGGGGCTCTAAAGGGGAGGCCACCCCCCCCCGGGACCAGGCAGCACGTCGGCGTTCACCCACACGGGACGAGGCGATGGGCTCCAGATCTGCTCCAACAACTGCACGGAGGACGCCACCGCATCCAGACTGAAAGACACATAACCAGAGATTTAAAGGTTCCGTCACCTGCTTGTTTCCATGGATACATCAGTACTCTACCTGGAATGTTCCACAGTGTGACATTAAACAGCTCTACTTTACATTTATTCAATTACAGGTAGTTTTATAGCTCAAAAATACAGACAAACAGACATTCTGACTGTGAGCGGGGTCGCCTCTCCACAGATCTGACCTGTAACTTGGTCTGGTTTAGTCTCCTTGAAGATAGAAAGGTTTAATGCCATACTGTGAAACATTCCAGACAAAGCAATAACATCTCCACACACAGAGAAAAGCGTTTGACGAACCCTCCGCCAGAAAAGTTACACAATGCAGCTTTAAAGCAGATTTAGTGACAACAGCAAACATGGAAATAAAATAATCCCTCCATAAACCATCGGTGTTTGAGAAGCGAAAAACTTTGTGAAACGTCTCATATTTATCTGAAACTTTGCGGCAGATCGTGGTCAAGTGTTAAAGGGATATGCCGCCCCCAGGACAAATTTGGGCATCTCCCCACAGTCCAGAGACTAAAACAAGTGATGAAAAGCGTTTTCCTGGTCACCCAGCCATTGTCCGAGTCTGTCAGCACTGACCGCCGCGCGAGCTGCTGCTCCTCCGCGTTAGACTGGAGGCTAACGGCGCCAGAGAAAGATTTCGGCCAAATTGAATTAATTTGCTCGATGCTTTTCCCAATTACTTTCTGTGTAGTGCGCATTCATATCGAGTGCAAATAAATGTGCAAATCAACACGGAGAACTTGCCTTGGTCATTTTGGGTGGGAACTATTTTTCAGTGCGGAAAAAGACAGACGAAGCACGCACCACGCGGACAGGGGAATCCCTGTTTACGCACCAGGAAGGGAGTTCCCCCGTTACGCTGCGTGCTTTGTGCTTCGCCTTTATTTTTCCGCACTGAAAAATAGTTCCCACCCAAAATGACCAAGGCAAGTTCTCCGTGTTGATTTGCACATTTATTTGCACTCGATATGAATGCGCACTACACAGAAAGTAAATCTTTCTCTGGCGCCGTTAGACGTTAAATTTTAAAAAAAATTTCCAATGTGATGATATTTTTAGGTAAAAATTTTTAGTTCTTGGTTGAAATGATGAATTCCACAACTGTACAACGGTAATGCACATAAAAATTATTATTCTACAAACAAAATATAACAAAACTCTTCCATTGGGTTGAAATTATGTTTATAGTATCAGGAAAAAAAAGTGTTTTTTCGTTTGCCTGCCGGGGGTCCAACAGATTTTCAAAATTTGAACAACGAGCAAACAGACAGCGAAGTGAACCAATCAGAGAAGGGCGGACGTGACGTCAGCAGAGCGACAATGCTCAGTGAGAAAGTAAACAAGAGTAGTGAAGAGCGGAGATAATGGCCGTTTCCCAATTCAGCGACGGCACGCTTGTGAGTGTGCACTCGGTCTGTCCTTAGTGCACTACGTTTCTCACATGGCCGTCTGCGAAATGGAACAAGTCCCGCCTCAGCTCAATGAGCCGGGTGGTCTGCTCCTTGTTCCCTAAAGACAAAAATATTATACTAGTAATACTTGGAATTGGGACATGGCCAATGTTCCCCCTAATTTTTAATGTGTCTGAGCAAACACACTAACTCCACATCCGAAATGAACCCCCCCCCGCCCCGCGCGGCTCGCACTTTGCAGATATAAAAAAAAATGACCCCGCGGCTGAATAAAAAGCTCTTTCATCCCTGATTTACAGTGCGCTGCACAAGTTTTCTTGTGCGCTGAGAATGTGCGAACAGTGCGCAGCTTAGAGTAAACGCTGGACATGGCGACACTGTAGAATATCCAGCATTACAACAGCAAAGGAAATATAGAAGTGTAAGGGGAAAAGCATGTGAACGGTAATACAGGTGCCGTGAACTATGCCGTTACGGCTACCGTCACACATGTTTAGCGTAGTTTATGAAGAGTTTCATGTAGCATAGTTGTAGGTGAGGTGAACCAGTACGTATATTTTATAGTGACGTCGCAACTCTCACTTGTGGATGTCGCTGGCGAGTCGGTCTTTGTAGTCATATATCCTCCCGCGCTGTGCATGCTGGGGCTTTTAAGTGTGCGAAGCGTGCATGTTTGCACGCTTGGTCCACGCCCCGATTTCCATGGAAACGACTGCGCCGTTCAGAGCTCGTCTCGACGGTGCAGGGGGAAAAAAACGAATGGAACGGCGCTTGTCGCGCCGGATATGACGCATATCCCGTTCCAAGGGCGCTCACAAGTGTGCCGTCGGTGAATTGGGAAACGGCCAATGTCGGTACCCAATGTGGGCGGAAGTACCTGATGTGGGCTCTGTGTTCGCACATGTGCAGTTTGTGTATTGTTGTACGGGTTTCACGACAGTGCCCGATTCGTTCCTTGCAGTTGGTTTACGGCTCTGTCTGCAGATTACCTCAGGGTGGTTGTCTCGTGTGATTTATCTATCTTTTTCTATCTTTATCTATCTTTTTTTTATACATTTTATTATTATTATTATTATTTTCTCTTTGGAGGTAAATTAACACCTTAGCATTTGCATTTTGTTAATTTTATTTTTATTCCTCATGTTGTAACATGTCCTCTGTAATGTACATCGGGGACATTTTGGTGTTAAACCCATGTGAAGTTAACAACCTAACAAAAACATTTTTTTAAGGTTCTACAGTTGCCTCAAAAAGTTTTAATTTCTTATTTATTTATTTTCATATATTATGTATTTTTAATACATAATACATTAATTAATTTATTTGAGTATTTATTTACATACTTATTTTTATTTTTGATGTATAATTTATTTATTTATTACATTTTTTTTTTAATCTTTATCTATCTATCTATCATGCCGAAAATTGCCTTTGTTGTCAAAATATGTGTCTGTCGTAAATAAAATAATAAAAAAAAAAAGCCCGAATCGGGCAGATAAACCCTCCTTCTTCCTGATACGTCATTATACGTAATTGTGCGCATGTGCAGAACACACAGAGCCCACATCGGGGACCCACAGGAGAGCTAATTCAACATGGCTAGCGCTACAGAGATCGCTGTAAATCACTAATGTCGTTGTTGCGGTAAAAACATGAGGATACGTGGTGCAATTGGAAACTCCATGTTGACTTTCGAACAGGGTTATAAGTCACGAAGCTCTCCTTTCTTGCAACGACTTGCGAATTCGGGTGTTTGCATTAAGACCCGAGTTAAATAGATCTATTAGAATGTGTAGGACTTGTGTAAACCTTGTCGGGCGCTTGGAACGGGACCTACCCATTTTTCGCAAATAGCAACAAGACGAGGAACTCTTGATACTGAACCAACAACAGACAACACCTGGAGCTGGTGAGAAACGAGAAAGCTCAACTCCTAAAACTCCTAGAGCACTGAAGAAGATTCGGCGTAGCCCTCCCCCCACTCAGTCTGCAACAAGACGAAGCATCACACAGGTAAGTGTGCTGTTGCTATACGCTTTACTGAGTGTGTAGGCTATATCCAAGTAAACATTAGAGGCATGGAAGAACCCGATTTAAGTAGGATATATACAACACAGCAGGATATTTACCTAGACTTACTTAGACTTAGACAAACTTTATTGATCCACAAGGGAAATTGTTTTGGGTACGGTAGCTCACTCATTCAAGATTCTTTATTGTCATTATGCAAGCATAACGAAATTTTGATGGACTCCCGGCTACAAAAGTATAAAAATACAACACAACAAGCATAAAGATAAAAACTATCATAAATAGATTTTAAAAAAGCATTATAAATACAGTACCAGTAGTGTAAAGTGTCTGCAGTGTAAAGTGGGTGTTGCAGTAAAGTGCACTTAGTGCCAGTCAATTTGGTAAACCTAATGTCCATCTTATGCCCTGTGTGCTCGAGGGGGATGGGATGCAGTGGGGTGATGGCCTTCACAGCTCTGGGGAAAAAAACTGTCTGAGCCGTGAAGTGGTTGCTTTAACTCATTCACTGCCGGCCTGTTTTCAGAATTGTATCCCTCAAACTGCCGGAGGTTTCAGTGGATTTTCACTGTTTTTCCAAGACTCACAGAATACTGAGTTCTTTGACTATATAAACATGGCACACATCAAAATAAAGTGTTGACTCTCTTCTTTCACCTGGAAAAGAAAATATGTTTCTAACCTTTTCGGTTCTCAAATAATTGATAGTAGAACATAGGGAAGTTTCAGCAAAAACACTGGTTTTTGAACACAAATAGGAGAAAACGAGCGTTTTGTGCAAGGAAGGATTTTGAGCAGATCAGTGACTTTGACATCAATACTTATCGATTTATTGACACCTCAAACATCTAAAATAACAGAGAAAGAGATTTTTGATGACAAAGTACATTTTTTATTTACAAATATAAGAAATAACTATATACAAATAAGAAATACAACTATATACAAATGGACAACAATCTTTGTTTTCAAATTTTGTTCTCAAATTTTGTTCTCAATGTGTGGGGTGTGTGTGCATGCATGTGTGTGCGTGTGCATGTGTGTGCGTGTGCATGTATTTCAAACCCCAGAGTAGTTCCTTTTAGTGTGGTAGACAGTGAAGCACTTTCCAGGGTGCAGAGGGACACGGCATGCCTTGCACCAATATTTTGTCTCACTCCGCCGGCCCCTACTTGTACAGACTCTGCACTTCCTAAATGGTCTCTCTTTTTTCTCAGTGGGCATCAGCTGTTCAAGTTCATGTTTTGCCAGGTCACCGTCTAGCCGGCTCTCTGGGTCTGTGCAGCTTGGTGCCCTTGGCCTATGTCCTTCCTCCATCTCACATGTGGTCCAAGTTTTCACTACCCTTTCTATAAACTCTAAAAGGGTTTTGCACTGATCTGGATTTACTGTTCTGTATAATATATATGAATTAAATATTGCCAACTGAAACAGATAGGAAACAAACTTTTTGGACTAGTTGAGGGTTTTGCGGATGAATGGGTAGTAGCTAATGTTCTGGTCAAGTTTGTCAACCCCATTCATATAAGCATTGTAGTGCACAACACATTCAGGTTTCAACTGGGGGACCCTGTCTCTCTCTTTCCTCTGCCACACATCAACAGTCTGCATATTATTATGGTGGCAGGTGGTCACCATCTTCACCACCCTTTTGTCGTGCCAGGCTAACACCATGACCTTCTTGTTGTGCCTGACAATTTTTCCCCCTGCCCCCAGGTCACTCTTTTTTATGTCCCCGATTACATTTGGTTCCCCCCTGTTTTTCCTAAGCGTCCCACATACATTTGTTTTTTGTTTCAAAAGGCTCTCACACAGAGACACAGAGTTATAAAAATTGTCCATCAGGAATCAGGAATCAGGAAGGTTTTATTGCCATATGAATGAACAGGTTCACAACATTAGGAACTTGCTTTGATACCTAGAGCGGACAGACACTCCGAGCACCAGGGCGGCCATTCGCGGCGCCAACTTGGTTGCAGAGTAGAAAAAGATGCAGTACAATCAATAACAATTAAACAACATGTAATGACAGAAAAACAATTGGAGATATAACATAAGGTGATCTTTTTTGTTGGTTACATAAGGAAGGATGTGGGGGGATCAGATTGGAAATCGATGAAGTTGATTGAACCGAGAGCAGAGGTCAGACCTTCTAAAGACAGGGAATTCTTCTATTATTTCTGTTTTCAGTGACAGTGTAAGAGTGTGTGCCATGTTTATGTAGAGTCCAGATAATAGATGGCCTTGGAAGTGTTCATGCAGGGAGGTGAAGTCAAAACACAGATAACCATTGGAGCCAAGACAAGATTTTCACAGGAAGACATAATAATAATAAATTTAGAAATACATTTTTAGAGACTCAGGTAAATAATTTAGACTGAGCTCGGGTGCCAGACCCCCATCTTCACATCGCCATGAAGATTCATGAGAGATCTCATTAGTTCCTCTTGGCGTACAGACTGCGCTGCGTTGGCTTTACACAGTTCTGTCACCATCCCCGTGATGATATACAAACGTCGAGATGTTTCCTTCGGTTGAAATCCTTCCAAAAGGACCTCAACCTGTCCCACTTTCTGATTTACTCCTTTCACAAGATCTCCAACCCCTTCACAATGGCTCGAAATTTTGGCAGACAGCTTAGGGGATTCTTTAGAAGCTGCCAGCTTACAAATTATGCGATAGATCATGGACAATCCCAGGCCAATTAACAGATGTCCAGCTATCAGAAATCCAAATACGTAAATATCCTCCACATCCTCCAGGTACATTGGTGCCAAACATACGACTTGCCACGCACGATACGAGTCCCTCGCATATCCAGCAGCAAAAGTACCATCTGGACACGCCGCTTCTCCCGGAGCGGCACCCCTCCGTGAAAAAAGAGTATCAATAGCGCTGAGGGTCCAGCTGATCACATCCATATTTTTGAAATTTGGAAAATCTGCTCCAAAAAGCGAGAAAATGACGAAAACAAGAGAGGCACGCAGACAGCAGGAGCAATAGATAAGAGAGGAAAAAGAGACGTCTGCTCGCTCTCAGGGTCGGAACAGTAATAATAATATATATATATATATATATATATATATATCTATATATCTATATATATATATATATATATATATATATATATATATATATATATATATATATATATATATATATATATATATATATATATATATATATATATATATATATATATATATATATATATCCATATATATATATATCCATATATATATATATAT